>JADLZK010010827.1:0-195215 GCA_015847255.1 Hyparrhenia diplandra | reverse complement strand
TTGAGACCTATGACAAGTGATTCTTAGAAAAAACTCTCTAACGGTCCACTTGTTCAAATTTAGGTTCTCCAGGGAGGCACTCTTCCAGGAAAAGTCTAGCTTGATTCTATAACAACTTTGTTTAAGTTCGCTGAAAAGTCAATTGTCACCTCCTCCGAAACATATATTAACGGTTGGGGAACGAATGTAATTGATCTTACCATCATCTAACCTATCCACCCTCACTTCCTATGTAACTTTCGTGTCGTTCCCTTGTTGTTTTTCGCATTGGAATGGAATTCTAAGATTTCACTTTGCTACTTTGAGGCCTTGACACGTGATTCTTAGAAAAACTCAGCCACTTGTTCAAATTAGGCTCTCTCGGGTGAGGCACTTGATTCAACAACCGCGAAAAAGTCCTCGATTCTATAGCCTATTAGACACTTCTCTTTGTTTTGAGTTCACATGAAATCAGCGACTGTCCCTAATGTCACATCCAAAACATATATTAACGCAATGTAATTGATCCAACCATCATCTAACCTATCCACCCTAACTTCCTATGTACCTTTCGTGTCGTTCCCCTTCTTGTTTCTGGCACGTAGGTCGACATAGAGATTTTAGATGGAATTCCAAGATTTCACTCTAAACAAGTGCTACTTTTGAGGCCTATGACAAGTGATTCTTAGAAAACACTCTAATGGTCCACTTGTTCAAATTTAGGTTCTCTAGGTGAGGCACTTGATTCCACAAACCGCGAAAAAGTCTAGCTCGATTCTATAACCGGATTGAAACTCCTCTTTGTTTTTGAGTTCACGCTGAAATCAGCGAGCAGTCCCTAATGTCACATGCGTAAAACATATATTAATTGTTGGGTAACGTAATGTAATTGATCCTACCATCATCTAACCTATCCACCCTAACTTCCTATGTACCTTTCGTGTTTGTTCCCTTCTTGTTGTTTCGATACGTAGGCTCGACATAGAGATTTTCAATGGAATTCTAAGATTTCACTCTAAACAAGTGCTACTTTGAGGCCTATGACAAGTGATTCTTAGAAAAACTCTCTAATGGTCCACTTGTTCAAATTTAGGCTCTCTCGGGTGAGGCACTTGATTCAACAACCGCGAAAAAGTCTAGCTCGATTCTATAACCGATTAGACACTTCTCTTTGTTTTGAGTTCACGCTGAAATCAGCGGCGAGCTGTCCCTAATGTCACATCCAGAAACATATATTAACGGTTGGGTAACGCAATGTAATTGATCCAACCATCATCTAACCTATCCACCCTAACTTCCTATGTACCTTTCGTATCGTTCCCCTTCTTGTTTCGTCGTGAGGTCGACATAGAGATTTTTAATGGAATTCCAAGATTTCACTCTAAAGAAGTGCTACTTTGAGGCCTATGACAAGTGATTCTTAGAAAAACTCTCTAATGGTCCACTTGTTCAAATTTAGGCTCTCTCGGGTGAGGCACTTGATTCCACAACCGCGAAAAGTCTAGCTCGATTCTATAAAACGGATTGGAAACTTCTCTTTGTTTTGAGTTCACGCTGAAATCAGCGAGCAGTCCCTAATGTCACATGCGGAAACATATATTAACGGTTGGGTAACGCAATGTAATTGATCCTACCATCATCTAACCTATCCACCCTAACTTCCTATGTACCTTTCGTGTCGCTCCCCTTCTTGTTTCGCATACGTAGGCTCGCCATAGAGATTTTCGATGGAATTCCAAGATTTCACTCTAAACAAGTGCTACTTTGAGACCTATGACAAGCTATTCTTAGAAAAACTCTCTAATGGTCCACTTGTTCAAATTTAGGTTCTCTAGGGTGAGGCAGTTGATTCCACAACCATGAAAAAGTCTAGCTCGATTCTATAACCGGATTGGAAACTTCTCTTTGTTTTGAGTTCACGCTGAAATCAGCGCCCGCAGTCCCTAATGTCACATGCAGAAACATATATTAACGGTTGGGTAACGCAATGTAATTGATCCTACCATCATCTAACCTATCCACCCTAACTTCCTATGTAACTTTCGTGTCGTTCCCCTTCTTGTTTCAAAATGTAGGGGTCGATTATAGAGATTTTCAATGGAATTCCAAGATTTCACTCAAAACAAGTGCTACTTTGAGACCTATGACAAGTGATTCTTAGAAAAACTCTCTAATGGTCCACTTGTTCAAATTTAGGTTCTCTAGGGTGAGGCACTTGATTCCACAACTGTGAAAAAGTCTAGCTCGATTCTATAACCGGATTGGAAACTTCTCTTTGTTTTTTGAGTTCACGCGCTGAAATCAGCGCCAGCTGTCCCTAATTGTCACCTCTAGAAACATATATTAACGGTTGGGGAACGCAATGTAATTGATCTTACCATCATCTAACCTATCCACCCTAACTTCCTATGTAACTTTCGTGTCGTTCCCCTTCTTGTTTCGTGCGTAGGTCGCCATAGAGATTTTCGATGGAATTCCAAGATTTCACTCTAAACAAGTGCTACTTTGAGACCTATGACAAGTGATTCTTAGAAAAACTCTCTAATGGTCCACTTGTTCAAATTTAGGTTCTCTAGGGTGAGGCACTTGATTCCACAACCGTGAAAAAGTCTAGCTCGATTCTATAACCGGATTGGAAACTTCTCTTTGTTTTTTGAGTTCGCTGAAATCAGCGCCAGTAGTCCTTATTGTCACCTCCGAAAACATATATTAACGGTTGGGGAACGCAATGTAATTGATCTTACCATCATCTAACCTATCCACCCTCACTTCCTATGTAACTTTCGTGTCGTTCCCTTCTTGTTTCGGCACGCAGGTCGACACGCAGATTTTCGATGGAATTCTAAGATTTCACTCTAAACAAGTGCTACTTTGAGGCCTATGACAAGTGATTCTTAGAAAAACTCTCTAATGGTCCACTTGTTCAAATTTAGGCTCTCGGGTGAGGCACTTGATTCAACAACCGTGAAAAAGTCTAGCTCGATTCTATAGCCGGATTAAACACTTCTCTTTGTTTTGAGTTCGCTGAAATCAGCGACAAAAAAGTCCCCTAATGTCACATCCGAAAACATATATTAATGGTTGGGTAACGCAATGTAATTGATCCAACCATCATCTAACCTATCCACCCTAACTTCCTATGTACCTTTCGTATCGTTCCCTTCTTGTTGTTTGATGACGTAGGTCGACATAGAGATTTTGGATGGAATTCCAAGATTTCACTCTAAAAAGAAGTGCTACTTTGAGGCCTATGACAAGTGATTCTTAGAAAAACACTCTATTGGTCCACTTGTTCAAATTTAGGCTCTCCCGGTGAGGCACTTGATTCCACAACCGCGAAAAGTCTAGCTCGATTCTATAACCGGATTGGAAACTCCTCTTTGTTTTGAGTTCACGATGAAATCAGCGCGAGCAGTCCCTAATGTCACATGCAGAAACATATTTTAACGGTTGGGGAACGCAATGTAATTGACCCTACCATCATCTAACCTATCCACCCTAACTTCCTATGTACCTTTCGTGTTGTTCCCCTTGTTGTTTCGGTACGTAGATCGACATAGAGATTGTCAATGGAATTCTAAGATTTCACTCTAAACAAGTGCTACTTTGAGGCCTATGACAAGTGATTCTTAGAAAAACTCTCTAATGGTCCACTTGTTCAAATTTAGGCTCTCTCGGGTGAGGCACTTGATTCAACAACCGCGAAAAAGTCTAGCTCGATTCTATAGCCGGATTAGACACTTCTCTTTGTTTTGAGTTCGCGCTGAAATCAGCGACGGTACCGTCCCTAATGTCACATCCGTAAACATATATTAACGGTTGGGTAACGAATGTAATTGATCCAACCATCATCTAACCTATCCACCCTAACTTCCTATGTACCTTTCGTATCGTTCCCCTTCTTGTTTCGATGCACGTAGGTCGACATAGAGATTTTTGATGGAATTCCAAGATTTCACTCTAAAACAAGTGCTACTTTGAGGCCTATGACAAGTGATTCTTAGAAAAACTCTCTAATGGTCCACTTGTTCAAATTTAGGCTCTCTCGGGTGAGGCACTTGATTCAACAACCGCGAAAAAGTCTAGCTCGATTCTATAGCCGGATTAGACACTTCTCTTTGTTTTGAGTTCGCGCTGAAATCAGCGACAGCTGTCCCTAATGTCACATCCAGAAACATATATTAACGGTTGGGTAACGCAATGTAATTGATCCAACCATCATCTAACCTATCCACCCTAACTTCCTATGTACCTTTCGTATCGTTCCCCTTCTTGTTTCGCACGTAGGTCGCCATAGAGATTTTCGATGGAATTCCAAGATTTCACTCTAAACAAGTGCTACTTTGAGGCCTATGACAAGTGATTCTTAGAAAAACTCTCTAATGGTCCACTTGTTCAAATTTAGGGTTCTCTAGGGTGAGGCACTTGATTCAACAACCGTGAAAAAGTCTAGCTCGATTCTATAGCCGGATTAGAAACTTCTCTTTGTTTTTTGAGTTCACGCTGAAATCAGCGAGCACCGTCCCCTAATGTCACATCCGTAAACATATATTAACGGTTGGGTAACGCAATGTAATTGATCCAACCATCATCTAACCTATCCACCCTAACTTCCTATGTACCTTTAGTGTCGTTCCCTTCTTGTTTCGGTATGCATAGGTCGCCATAGAGATTTTCGATGGAATTCTAAGATTTCACTCTAAACAAGTGCTACTTTGAGACCTATGACAAGTGATTCTTAGAAAAACTCTCTAATGGTCCACTTGTTCAAATTTAGGTTCTCTAGGGTGAGGCACTTGATTCCACAACCGTGAAAAAGTCTAGCTCGATTCTATAACCGGATTGGAAACTTCTCTTTGTTTTGAGTTCGCGCTGAAATCAGCGCCAGCTGTCCCTAATGTCACATCCAGAAACATATATTAACGGTTGGGTAACGCAATGTAATTGATCCTACCATCATCTAACCTATCCACCCTAACTTCCTATGTACCTTTTCGTGTCGTTCCCCCTTCTTATTTCGATGCGTAGGTCGACATAGAGATTTTCGATGGAATTCCAAGATTTCACTCTAAACAATTGCTACTTTGAGGCCTATGACAAGTGATTCTTAGAAAAACTCTCTAATGGTCCACTTGTTCAAATTTAGGCTCTCTCGGGTGAGGCACTTGATTCAACAACCGCGAAAAAAAGTCTAGCTCGATTCTATAGCCGGATTGGACACTTCTCTTTGTTTTGAGTTCACGCTGAAATCAGCGCCAGCAGTCCCTAATGTCACATCCAGAAACATATATTAACGGTTGGGGGAACGCAATGTAATTGATCCAACCATCATCTAACCTATCCACCCTAACTTCCTATGTACCTTTCGTGTCGTTCCCCTTCTTGTTTCGATGCGTAGGTCGACATAGAGATTTTTGATGGAATTCCAAGATTTCACTCTAAACAAGTGCTACTTTGAGGCCTATGACAAGTGATTCTTAGAAAAACTCTCTAATGGTCCACTTGTTCAAATTTAGGTTCTCTCTCGGTGAGGCACTTGATTCAACAACCGTGAAAAAAGTCTAGCTCGATTCTATAACCGGATTAGACACTTCTCTTTGTTTTGAGTTCACGCTGAAATCAGCGAGCAGTGTCCCCCTAATGTCACATCCAAAAAACATATATTAACGGTTGGGTAACGAATGTAATTGATCCAACCATCATCTAACCTATCCACCCTAACTTCCTATGTACCTTTAGGTGTCGTTTCCTTCTTGTTTCGATGCGTAGGTCGACATAGAGATTTTCAATGGAATTCCAAGATTTCACTCTAAACAAGTGCTACTTTGAGACCTATGACAAGTGATTCTTAGAAAAACTCTCTAATGGTCCACTTGTTCAAATTTAGGCTTCTCTAGGGTGAGGCACTTGATTCCACAACCGTGAAAAGTCTAGCTCGATTCTATAACCGGATTGGAAACTTCTCTTTGTTTTGAGTTCACGCTGAAATCAGCGCGAAAGCAGTCCCTAATGTCACATGCGTAAACATATATTAACGGTTGGGTAACGCAATGTAATTGATCCTACCATCATCTAACCTATCCACCCTAACTTCCTATGTACCTTTCGTGTCGTTCCCCTTCTTGTTTCGGTGCGTAGGTCGACATAGAGATTTTCAATGGAATTCCAAGATTTCACTCTAAACAAGTGCTACTTTGAGGCCTATGACAAGTGATTCTTAGAAAAACTCTCTAATGGTCCACTTGTTCAAATTTAGGCTCTCTCGGGTGAGGCACTTGATTCAACAACCGCGAAAAAGTCTAGCTCGATTCTATAACCGGATTGGAAACTTCTCTTTGTTTTTGAGTTCACGCTGAAATCAGCGCGAGCCCCAATGTCACATCCCGAAACATATATTAACGGTTGGGTAACGCAATGTAATTGATCCAACCATCATCTAACCTATCCACCCTAACTTCCTATGTACCTTTCGTATCGTTCCCCTTCTTGTTTCGCACGTAGGTCGACATAGAGATTTTTATGGAATTCCAAGATTTCACTCTAAACAAGTGCTACTTTGAGGCCTATGACAAGTGATTCTTAGAAAAACTCTCTAATGGTCCACTTGTTCAAATTTAGGTTCTCTCGGGTGAGGCACTTGATTCCACAACCGTGAAAAAAGTCTAGCTCGATTCTATAACCGGATTGGAAACTTCTCTTTGTTTTGAGTTCACGCTGAAATCAGCGCGAGCAGTCCCTAATGTCACATGCGGAAACATATAT
The DNA here is from genome assembly GCA_015847255.1 of Hyparrhenia diplandra. Classification (NCBI taxonomy): domain Eukaryota; kingdom Viridiplantae; phylum Streptophyta; class Magnoliopsida; order Poales; family Poaceae; genus Hyparrhenia; species Hyparrhenia diplandra. The sequence goes on along the minus strand of JADLZK010010827.1, from coordinate 188,474 downwards.
TAACGGTTGGGGAACGCAATGTAATTGATCCTACCATCATCTAACCTATCCACCCCTAACTTCCTATGTACCTTTCGTGTCGCTCCCCTTCTTGTTTCGATGCGTAGGGTCGACATAGAGATTTTCGATGGAATTCCAAGATTTCACTCTAAACAAGTGCTACTTTGAGACCTATGACAAGTGATTCTTAGAAAAACTCTCTAATGGTCCACTTGTTCAAATTTAGGTTTTCTAGGGTGAGGCATTTGATTCCACAACCGTGAAAAAGTATAGCTCGATTCTATAACCGGATTCGAAACTTCTCTTTGTTTTGAGTTCACGCTGAAATCAGCGCGAGCAGTCCCTATTGTCACATCCAGAAACATATATTAACGGTGGGGGAACGCAATGTAATTGATCTTACCATCATCTAACCTATCCACCCTAACTTCCTATGTAACTTTCGTGTCGTTCCCCTTCTTGTTTCGGTACGTAGGTCGACATAGAGATTTTCGATGGAATTCCAAGATTTCACTCTAAACAAGTGCTACTTTGAGACCTATGACAAGTGATTCTTAGAAAAACTCTCTAATGGTCCACTTGTTCAAATTTAGGTTCTCTAGGGTGAGGCACTTGATTCCACAACCGTGAAAAAGTCTAGCTCGATTCTATAACCGGATTGGAAACTTCTCTTTGTTTTGAGTTCGCGCTGAAATCAGCGCCAGCAGTCCTTATTGTCACCTCCAGAAACATATATTAACGGTTGGGGAACGCAATGTAATTGATCTTACCATCATCTAACCTATCCACCCTAACTTCCTATGTAACTTTCGTGTCGTTCCCCTTCTTGTTTCGGTACGTAGGTCGACATAGAGATTTTCGATGGAATTCCAAGATTTCACTCTAAACAAGTGCTACTTTGAGACCTATGACAAGTGATTCTTAGAAAAACTCTCTAATGGTCCACTTGTTCAAATTTAGGTTCTCTAGGGTGAGGCACTTGATTCCACAACCGTGAAAAAGTCTAGCTCGATTCTATAACCGGATTGGAAACTTCTCTTTGTTTTGAGTTCGCGCTGAAATCAGCGCCAGCAGTCCTTATTGTCACCTCCAGAAACATATATTAACGGTTGGGGAACGCAATGTAATTGATCTTACCATCATCTAACCTATCCACCCTCACATCCTATGTAACTTTCGTGTCGTTCCCCTTCTTGTTTCGGTGCGCAGGTCGACACAGAGATTTTCGATGGAATTCTAAGATTTCACTCTAAACAAGTGCTACTTTGAGGCCTATGACAAGTGATTCTTAGAAAAACTCTCTAATGGTCCACTTGTTCAAATTTAGGCTCTCTCGGTGAGGCACTTGATTCAACAACCGCGAAAAAAGTCTAGCTCGATTCTATAACCGGATTAAACACTTCTCTTTGTTTTGAGTTCACGCTGAAATCAGCGGCGCAGTCCCTAATGTCACATCCAGAAACATATATTAATGGTTGGGTAACGCAATGTAATTGACCCTACCATCATCTAACCTGTCCACCCTAACTTCCTATGTACCTTTCGTGTTGTTCCCCTTCTTGTTTCGATGCGTAGATCGACATAGAGATTTTGGATGGAATTCCAAGATTTCACTCTAAACAAGTGCTACTTTGAGGCCTATGACAAGTGATTCTTAGAAAAACACTCTATTGGTCCACTTGTTCAAATTTAGGCTCTCCCGGTGAGGCACTTGATTCCACAACCGCGAAAAAAGTCTAGCTCGATTCTATAACCGGATTGGAAACTTCTCTTTGTTTTGAGTTCACGCTGAAATCAGCGAAAGCAGTCCCTAATGTCACATGCGTAAACATATTTTAACGGTTGGGGAACGCAATGTAATTGACCCTACCATCATCTAACCTATCCACCCTAACTTCCTATGTACCTTTCGTGTTGTTCCCCTTGTTGTTTTGGTACGTAGATCGACATAGAGATTGTCAATGGAATTCTAAGATTTCACTCTAAACAAGTGCTACTTTGAGGCCTATGACAAGTGATTCTTAGAAAAACTCTCTAATGGTCCACTTGTTCAAATTTAGGCTCTCTCGGGTGAGGCACTTGATTCAACAACCGCGAAAAAAAGTCTAGCTCGATTCTATAGCCGGATTAGACACTTCTCTTTGTTTTGAGTTCACGCTGAAATCAGCGGCGACGGCTGTCCCTAATGTCACATCCGAAACATATATTAACGGTTGGGTAACGCAATGTAATTGATCCAACCATCATCTAACCTATCCACCCTAACTTCCTATGTACCTTTCGTATCGTTCCCCCTTCTTGTTTTGGTACGTAGGTCGCCATAGAGATTTTTTGATGGAATTCCAAGATTTCACTCTAAACAAGTGCTACTTTGAGGCCTATGACAAGTGATTCTTAGAAAAACTCTCTAATGGTCCACTTGTTCAAATTTAGGCTCTCTAGGGTGAGGCACTTGATTCCACAACCGTGAAAAAAAGTCTAGCTCGATTCTATAACCGGATTGGAAACTTCTCTTTGTTTTGAGTTCACGCTGAAATCAGCGAAAGCAGTCCCTAATGTCACATGCGAAACATATATTAACGGTTGGGTAACGCAATGTAATTGATCCTACCATCATCTAACCTATCCACCCTAACTTCCTATGTACCTTTCGTGTCGTTCCCTTCTTGTTTCTGGGACGTAGGTCGCCATAGAGATTTTCGATGGAATTCCAAGATTTCACTCTAAACAAGTGCTACTTTGAGACCTATGACAAGTGATTCTTAGAAAACTCTCTAATGGTCCACTTGTTCAAATTTAGGTTCTCTAGGGTGAGGCACTTGATTCCACAACCGTGAAAAAGTCTAGCTCGATTCTATAACCGGATTGGAAACTTCTCTTTGTTTTGAGTTCACGCTGAAATCAGCGAATAGCTGTCCCTAATGTCACATCCGAAACATATATTAACTGTTGGGTAACGCAATGTAATTGATCCAACCATCATCTAACCTATCCACCCTAACTTCCTATGTACCTTTCGTGTCGTTCCCCTTCTTGTTTCGATGCGTAGGTCGACATAGAGATTTTCAATGGAATTCAAAGATTTCACTCTAAACAAGTGCTACTTTGAGACCTATGACAAGTGATTCTTAGAAAAACTCTCTAATGGTCCACTTGTTCAAATTTAGGTTCTCTAGGTGAGGCACTTGATTCCAACAACCATGAAAAAAGTCTAGCTCGATTCTATAACCGGATTGGAAACTTCTCTTTGTTTTGAGTTCGCGCTGAAATCAGCGCCAGCAGTCCCTAATGTCACATCTAGAAATATATTTAACGGTTGGGGAACGCAATGTAATTGATCCAACCATCATCTAACCTATCCACCCTAACTTCCTATGTAACTTTCGTGTCGTTCCCCTTCTTGTTTCGCACGTAGGTCGCCATAGAGATTTTCGATGGAATTCCAAGATTTCACTCTAAACAAGTGCTACTTTGAGACCTATGACAAGTGATTCTTAGAAAAACTCTCTAATGGTCCACTTGTTCAAATTTAGGTTCTCTAGGGTGAGGCACTTGATTCCACAACCGTGAAAAAGTCTAGCTCGATTCTATAACCGGATTGGAAACTTCTCTTTGTTTTGAGTTCGCGCTGAAATCAGCGCCAGCAGTCCTTATTGTCACCTCCAGAAACATATATTAACGGTTGGGGAACGCAATGTAATTGATCTTACCATCATCTAACCTATCCACCCTCACTTCCTATGTAACTTTCGTGTCGTTCCCCTTCTTGTTTCGGTGCGCAGGTCGACACAGAGATTTTCGATGGAATTCTAAGATTTCACTCTAAACAAGTGCTACTTTGAGGCCTATGACAAGTGATTCTTAGAAAAACTCTCTAATGGTCCACTTGTTCAAATTTAGGCTCTCTCGGGTGAGGCACTTGATTCAACAACCGCGAAAAAGTCTAGCTCGATTCTATAGCCGGATTAGACACTTCTCTTTGTTTTGAGTTCGCGCTGAAATCAGCGACAGCTGTCCCTAATGTCACATCCAGAAACATATATTAATGGTTGGGTAACGCAATGTAATTGATCCAACCATCATCTAACCTATCCACCCTAACTTCCTATGTACCTTTCGTATCGTTCCCCTTCTTGTTTCGGTACGTAGGTCGACATAGAGATTTTGGATGGAATTCCAAGATTTCACTCTAAAGAAGTGCTACTTTGAGGCCTATGACAAGTGATTCTTAGAAAAACACTCTATTGGTCCACTTGTTCAAATTTAGGCTCTCCCGGGTGAGGCACTTGATTCCACAACCGCGAAAAAGTCTAGCTCGATTCTATAACCGGATTGGAAACTTCTCTTTGTTTTGAGTTCACGCTGAAATCAGCGCGAGCAGTCCCTAATGTCACATGCAGAAACATATTTTAACGGTTGGGGAACGCAATGTAATTGACCCTACCATCATCTAACCTATCCACCCTAACTTCCTATGTACCTTTCGTGTTGTTCCCTTGTTGTTTCGTCTGACGCGAGGTCGACATAGAGATTGTCAATGGAATTCTAAGATTTCACTCTAAACAAGTGCTACTTTGAGGCCTATGACAAGTGATTCTTAGAAAAACTCTCTAATGGTCCACTTGTTCAAATTTAGGCTCTCTCGGGTGAGGCACTTGATTCAACAACCGCGAAAAAGTCTAGCTCGATTCTATAGCCGGATTAGACACTTCTCTTTGTTTTGAGTTCGCGCTGAAATCAGCGACAGCTGTCCCTAATGTCACATCCAGAAACATATATTAACGGTTGGGTAACGCAATGTAATTGATCCAACCATCATCTAACCTATCCACCCTAACTTCCTATGTACCTTTCGTATCGTTCCCCTTCTTGTTTCGCACGTAGGTCGATTATAGAGATTTTTGATGGAATTCCAAGATTTCACTCTAAAGAAGTGCTACTTTGAGGCCTATGACAAGTGATTCTTAGAAAAACTCTCTAATGGTCCACTTGTTCAAATTTAGGCTTCTCTAGGGTGAGGCACTTGATTCAACAACCGCGAAAAAAAGTCTAGCTCGATTCTATAACCGGATTAGACACTTCTCTTTGTTTTGAGTTCGCTGAAATCAGCGGCAATTGTCCCTAATGTCACATCCAGAAACATATATTAACGGTTGGGTAACGCAATGTAATTGATCCAACCATCATCTAACCTATCCACCCTAACTTCCTATGTACCTTTCGTGTCGTTCCCCTTCTTGTTTCGGTACGTAGGTCGCCATAGAGATTTTCGATGAAATTCCAAGATTTCACTCTAAACAAGTGCTACTTTGAGACCTATGACAAGTGATTCTTAGAAAAACTCTCTAATGGTCCACTTGTTCAAATTTAGGTTCTCTAGGGTGAGGCACTTGATTCCAACAACCGTGAAAAAGTCTAGCTCGATTCTATAACCGGATTGGAAACTTCTCTTTGTTTTGAGTTCGCGCTGAAATCAGCGCAAGCAGTCCCTAATGTCACATGCGTAAAACATATATTAACGGTTGGGTAACGCAATGTAATTGATCCTACCATCATCTAACCTATCCACCCTAACTTCCTATGTACCTTTCGTGTCGCTCCCCTTCTTGTTTTTCGATGCGTAGGTCGACATAGAGATTTTCGATGGAATTCTAAGATTTCACTCTAAACAATTGCTACTTTGAGGCCTATGACAAGTGATTCTTAGAAAAACTCTCTAATGGTCCACTTGTTCAAATTTAGGCTCTCTCGGGTGAGGCACTTGATTCAACAACCGCGAAAAAGTCTAGCTCGATTCTATAGCCGGATTGGACACTTCTCTTTGTTTTTGAGTTCACGCTGAAATCAGCGATAGCTGTCCCTAATGTCACACCCGTAAAACATATATTAACGGTTGGGTAACGCAATGTAATTGATCCAACCATCATCTAACCTATCCACCCTAACTTCCTATGTACCTTTCGTATCGTTTCCCTTCTTGTTTCTGACACGTAGGTCGATTAGAGATTTTTGATGGAATTCCAAGATTTCACTCTAAAGAAGTGCTACTTTGAGGCCTATGACAAGTGATTCTTAGAAAAACTCTCTAATGGTCCACTTGTTCAAATTTAGGCTCTCTCGGGTGAGGCACTTGATTCAACAACCGCGAAAAAGTCTAGCTCGATTCTATAGCCGGATTAGACACTTCTCTTTGTTTTGAGTTCAAACTGAAATCAGCGCATACCAGTCCCTAATGTCACATCCAGAAACATATATTAACGGTTGGGTAACGCAATGTAATTGATCCAACCATCATCTAACCTATCCACCCTAACTTCCTATGTACCTTTCGTGTCGTTCCCCTTCTTGTTTCGGTACGTAGGTCGCCATAGAGATTTTCGATGAAATTCCAAGATTTCACTCTAAACAAGTGCTACTTTGAGACCTATGACAAGTGATTCTTAGAAAAACTCTCTAATGGTCCACTTGTTCAAATTTAGGTTCTCTAGGGTGAGGCACTTGATTCCACAACCGTGAAAAAGTCTAGCTCGATTCTATAACCGGATTGGAAACTTCTCTTTGTTTTGAGTTCACGCTGAAATCAGCGCGAGCAGTCCCTAATGTCACATGCAGAAACATATATTAACTGTTGGGTAACGCAATGTAATTGATCCTACCATCATCTAACCTATCCACCCTAACTTCCTTTGTACCTTTCGTGTCGTTCCCTTCTTGTTTCGGTACGTAGGTCGACATAGAGATTTTCAATGGAATTCTAAGATTTCACTCTAAACAAGTGCTACTTTGAGACCTATGACAAGTGATTCTTAGAAAAACTCTAATGGTCCACTTGTTCAAATTTAGGCTCTCTCTCGGGTGAGGCACTTGATTCAACAACCGCAAAAAAGTCTAGCTCGATTCTATAGCCGGATTAGACACTTCTCTTTGTTTTGAGTTCACGCTGAAATCAGCGCGGCGATCCCAAATGTCACATCCGAAACATATATTAACGGTTGGGTAACGCAATGTAATTGATCCAACCATCATCTAACCTATCCACCCTAACTTCCTATGTACCTTTCGTGTCGTTCCCCTTCTTGTTTCGGTACGTAGGTCGACATAGAGATTTTTAATGGAATTCCAAGAGTTCACTCTAAAGAAGTGCTACTTTGAGGCCTATGACAAGTGATTCTTAGGAAAACTCTCTAATGGTCCACTTGTTCAAATTTAGGCTCTCTAGGGTGAGGCACTTGATTCCACAACCGTGAAAAAAGTCTAGCTCGATTCTATAACCGGATTGGAAACATCTCTTTGTTTTGAGTTCACGCTGAAATCAGCGCCAAAATTCCCTAATGTCACATGCGGAAACATATATTAACTGTTGGGGAACGCAATGTAATTGATCCTACCATCATCTAACCTATCCACCCTAACTTCCTATGTACCTTTCGTGTCGCTCCCCTTCTTGTTTCTCGCACGTAGGTCGATTATAGAGATTTTCGATGGAATTCCAAGATTTCACTCTAAACAAGTGCTACTTTGAGACCTATGACAAGTGATTCTTAGAAAAACTCTCTAATGGTCCACTTGTTCAAATTTAGGTTCTCTAGGGTGAGGCACTTGATTCCACAACCGTGAAAAGTCTAGCTCGATTCTATAACCGGATTGGAAACTTCTCTTTGTTTTGAGTTCACGCTGAAATCAGCGCCAGCAGTCCCTTATTGTCACCTCCAAAAACATATATTAACGGTTGGGGAACGCAATGTAATTGATCTTACCATCATCTAACCTATCCACCCTAACTTCCTATGTAACTTTCGTGTCGCTCCCCTTCTTGTTTCGCACGTAGGCTCCACATAGAGATTTTCGATGGAATTCCAAGATTTCACTCTAAACAAGTGCTACTTTGAGACCTATGACAAGTGATTCTTAGAAAAACTCTCTAATGGTCCACTTGTTCAAATTTAGGTTCTCTATGGTGAGGCACTTGATTCCACAACCGTGAAAAAGTCTAGCTCGATTCTATAACCGGATTGGAAACTTCTCTTTGTTTTGAGTTCACGCTGAAATCAGCGCCGGCCAAATCCTTATTGTCACCTCCGTAAACATATATTAACGGTTGGGGAACGCAATGTAATTGATCTTACCATCATCTAACCTATCCACCCTAACTTCCTATGTAACTTTCGTGTCGTTCCCCTTCTTGTTTTTTCATGCGTAGGTCGACATAGAGATTTTCGATGGAATTCCAAGATTTCACTCTAAACAAGTGCTACTTTGAGACCTATGACAAGTGATTCTTAGAAAAACTCTCTAATGGTCCACTTGTTCAAATTTAGGTTCTCTCGGGTGAGGCACTTGATTCCACAACCGTGAAAAGTCTAGCTCGATTCTATAACCGGATTGGAAACTTCTCTTTGTTTTTTTGAGTTCACGCTGAAATCAGCGCCAGCAGTCCCTATTGTCACCTCCGAAAACATATATTAACGGTTGGGGAACGCAATGTAATTGATCTTACCATCATCTAACCTATCCACCCTCACTTCCTATGTAACTTTCGTGTCGTTTCCCCTTCTTGTTTTGCAGACGTAGGTCGACATAGAGATTTTCGATGGAATTCTAAGATTTCACTCTAAACAAGTGCTACTTTGAGGCCTATGACAAGTGATTCTTAGAAAAACTCTCTAATGGTCCACTTGTTCAAATTTAGGCTCTCTCGGTGAGGCACTTGATTCAACAACCGCGAAAAAGTCTAGCTCGATTCTATAGCCGGATTAAACACTTCTCTTTGTTTTGAGTTCACGCTGAAATCAGCGACAACTGTCCCCTAATGTCACATCCGAAACATATATTAATGGTTGGGTAACGCAATGTAATTGATCCAACCATCATCTAACCTATCCACCCTAACTTCCTATGTACCTTTCGTATCGTTCCCCTTCTTGTTTCGCACGTAGGTCGACATAGAGATTTTGGATGGAATTCCAAGATTTCACTCTAAAGAAGTGCTACTTTGAGGCCTATGACAAGTGATTCTTAGAAAAACACTCTATTGGTCCACTTGTTCAAATTTAGGCTCTCCCGGGTGAGGCACTTGATTCCACAACCGCAAAAAAAGTCTAGCTCGATTCTATAACCGGATTGGAAACTTCTCTTTGTTTTGAGTTCACGCTGAAATCAGCGAGCAGTCCCTAATGTCACATGCGAAACATATTTTAACGGTTGGGGGAACGCAATGTAATTGACCCTACCATCATCTAACCTATCCACCCTAACTTCCTATGTACCTTTCGTATCGTTCCCTTGTTGTTTCGATGCGTAGATCGACATAGAGATTGTCTATGGAATTCTAAGATTTCACTCTAAACAAGTGCTACTTTGAGGCCTATGACAAGTGATTCTTAGAAAAACTCTCTAATGGTCCACTTGTTCAAATTTAGGCTCTCTCGGGTGAGGCACTTGATTCAACAACCGCGAAAAAGTCTAGCTCGATTCTATAGCCGGATTAGACACTTCTCTTTGTTTTGAGTTCGCTGAAATCAGCGGCGCCGCTGTCCCTAATGTCACATCCAGAAAACATATATTAACGGTTGGGTAACGCAATGTAATTGATCCAACCATCATCTAACCTATCCACCCTAACTTCCTATGTACCTTTCGTGTCGTTCCCCTTCTTGTTTCGATGCGTAGGTCGACATAGAGATTTTTGATGGAATTCCAAGATTTCACTCTAAAGAAGTGCTACTTTGAGGCCTATGACAAGTGATTCTTAGAAAAAAACTCTCTAATGGTCCACTTGTTCAAATTTAGGCTCTCTCGGGTGAGGCACTTGATTCAACAACCGCGAAAAAGTCTAGCTCGATTCTATAGCCGGATTAGACACTTCTCTTTGTTTTGAGTTCACGCTGAAATCAGCGGCAAGCTGTCCCTAATGTCACATCCAGAAACATATATTAACGGTTGGGTAACGCAATGTAATTGATCCAACCATCATCTAACCTATCCACCCTAACTTCCTATGTACCTTTCGTGTCGTTCCCCTTCTTGTTTCGGATGACGTAGGTCGCCATAGAGATTTTCGATGGAATTCTAAGATTTCACTCTAAACAAGTGCTACTTTGAGGCCTATGACAAGTGATTCTTAGAAAAACTCTCTAATGGTCCACTTGTTCAAATTTAGGTTCTCTAGGGTGAGGCACTTGATTCCACAACCGTGAAAAAAAGTCTAGCTCGATTCTATAACCGGATTGGAAACTTCTCTTTGTTTTGAGTTCGCTGCTGAAATCAGCGCGAGCAGTCCCTAATGTCACATCGAGAAACATATATTAACTGTTGGGTAACGCAATGTAATTGATCCTACCATCATCTAACCTATCCACCCTAACTTCCTATGTACCTTTTCGTGTCGTTCCCTTCTTGTTTCGGCACGTAGGGTCGACATAGAGATTTTGGATGGAATTCTAAGATTTCACTCTAAACAATTGCTACTTTGAGGCCTATGACAAGTGATTCTTAGAAAAACTCTCTAATGGTCCACTTGTTCAAATTTAGGCTCTCTCGGTGAGGCACTTGATTCCACAACCGCGAAAAAAGTCTAGCTAGATTCTATAACCGGATTGGAAACTTCTCTTTGTTTTGAGTTCACGCTGAAATCAGCGCGAGCAGTCCCTAATGTCACATCCGTAAACATATATTAACGGTTGGGGAACGCAATGTAATTGATCCTACCATCATCTAACCTATCCACCCTAACTTCCTATGTACCTTTCGTGTCGTTCCCTTCTTGTTTCGCACGTAGGTCGCCATAGAGATTTTTTCGATGGAATTCCAAGATTTCACTCTAAACAAGTGCTACTTTGAGGCCTATGACAAGTGATTCTTAGAAAAACTCTCTAATGGTCCACTTGTTCAAATTTAGGCTCTCTCGGGGTGAGGCACTTGATTCCACAACCGTGAAAAAAGTCTAGCTCGATTCTATAACCGGATTGGAAACTTCTCTTTGTTTTGAGTTCACGCTGAAATCAGCGCCAGCAGTCCCTAATTGTCACATCCGAAACATATATTAACGGTTGGGGAACGCAATGTAATTGATCCTACCATCATCTAACCTATCCACCCTAACTTCCTATGTACCTTTCGTGTCGTTCCCTTCTTGTTTCTATGCGTAGGTCGAAATAGAGATTTTCGATGGAATTCTAAGATTTCACTCTAAACAAGTGCTACTTTGAGGCCTATGACAAGTGATTCTTAGAAAAACTCTCTAATGGTCCACTTGTTCAAATTTAGGCTCTCTCGGGTGAGGCACTTGATTCAACAACCGCGAAAAAGTCTAGCTTCGATTCTATAGCCGGATTAGACACTTCTCTTTGTTTTGAGTTCACGCTGAAATCAGCGACAGCTGTCCCAAATGTCACATCGTAAAACATATATTAACGGTTGGGTAACGCAATGTAATTGATCCAACCATCATCTAACCTATCCACCCTAACTTCCTATGTACCTTTCGTATCGCTTCCCCTTCTTGTTTCGGCATGCGTAGGTCGCCATAGAGATTTTGATGGAATTCCAAGATTTCACTCTAAACAAGTGCTACTTTGAGGCCTATGACAAGTGATTCTTAGAAAAACTCTCTAATGGTCCACTTGTTCAAATTTAGGTTCTCTAGGGTGAGGCACTTGATTCCACAACCGTGAAAAAGTCTAGCTCGATTCTATAACCGGATTGGAAACTTCTCTTTGTTTTGAGTTCACGCTGAAATCAGCGCCAGCAAATCCCTAATGTCACATGCGTAAACATATATTAACGGTTGGGTAACGAATGTAATTGATCCTACCATCATCTAACCTATCCACCCTAACTTCCTATGTACCTTTCGTGTCGTTCCCCTTCTTGTTTCTGAGACGTAGGTCGACATAGAGATTTTCGATGGAATTCTAAGATTTCACTCTAAACAAGTGCTACTTTGAGGCCTATGACAAGTGATTCTTAGAAAAACTCTCTAATGGTCCACTTGTTCAAATTTAGGCTCTCTAGGGTGAGGCACTTGATTCAACAACCGCGAAAAAGTCTAGCTCGATTCTATAACCGGATTAGACACTTCTCTTTGTTTTGAGTTCGCGCTGAAATCAGCGCGAGCTGTCCCTAATGTCACATCCGAGAAACATATATTAACGGTTGGGTAACGCAATGTAATTGATCCAACCATCATCTAACCTATCCACCCTAACTTCCTATGTACCTTTTCGTATCGCTCCCTTCTTGTTTCGGTGCGTGTAGGTCGACATAGAGATTTTTGATGGAATTCCAAGATTTCACTCTAAACAAGTGCTACTTTGAGGCCTATGACAAGTGATTCTTAGGAAAACTCTCTAATGGTCCACTTGTTCAAATTTAGGCTCTCTCGGGTGAGGCACTTGATTCAACAACCGCGAAAAAGTCTAGCTCGATTCTATAGCCGGATTAGACACTTCTCTTTGTTTTGAGTTCGCGCTGAAATCAGCGACAGCTGTCCCTAATGTCACATCCAGAAACATATATTAACGGTTGGGTAACGCAATGTAATTGATCCAACCATCATCTAACCTATCCACCCTAACTTCCTATGTACCTTTCGTGTCGTTCCCCTTCTTGTTTCGGTACGTAGGTCGCCATAGAGATTTTCGATGAAATTCCAAGATTTCACTCTAAACAAGTGCTACTTTGAGACCTATGACAAGTGATTCTTAGAAAAACTCTCTAATGGTCCACTTGTTCAAATTTAGGTTCTCTAGGGTGAGGCACTTGATTCCACAACCGTGAAAAAGTCTAGCTCGATTCTATAACCGGATTGGAAACTTCTCTTTGTTTTGAGTTCGCGCTGAAATCAGCGCGAGCAGACCCTAATGTCACATGCAGAAACATATATTAACTGTTGGGTAACGCAATGTAATTGATCCTACCATCATCTAACCTATCCACCCTAACTTCCTATGTACCTTTCGTGTCGTTCCCCTTCTTATTTCGGTACGTAGGTCGACATAGAGATTTTCGATGGAATTCTAAGATTTCACTCTAAACAATTGCTACTTTGAGGCCTATGACAAGTGATTCTTAGAAAAACTCTCTAATGGTCCACTTGTTCAAATTTAGGCTCTCTCGGGTGAGGCACTTGATTCAACAACCGCGAAAAAGTCTAGCTCGATTCTATAACCGGATTGGAAACTTCTCTTTGTTTTTGAGTTCACGCTGAAATCAGCGAGAGCAGTCCCTAATGTCACATCGTAAACATATATTAACGGTTGGGTAACGCAATGTAATTGATCCAACCATCATCTAACCTATCCACCCTAACTTCCTATGTACCTTTCGTATCGTTCCCCTTCTTGTTTCGTGCGTAGGTCGACATATAGAGATTTTTGATGGAATTCCAAGATTTCACTCTAAACAAGTGCTACTTTGAGGCCTATGACAAGTGATTCTTAGAAAAACTCTCTAATGGTCCACTTGTTCAAATTTAGGCTCTCTCGGGTGAGGCACTTGATTCAACAACCGCGAAAAAGTCTAGCTCGATTCTATAGCCGGATTAGACACTTCTCTTTGTTTTGAGTTCGCGCTGAAATCAGCGACAGCTGTCCCTAATGTCACATCCAGAAACATATATTAACGGTTGGGTAACGCAATGTAATTGATCCAACCATCATCTAACCTATCCACCCTAACTTCCTATGTACCTTTCGTGTCGTTCCCCTTCTTGTTTCTGCGACGTAGGTCGCCATAGAGATTTTCGATGAAATTCCAAGATTTCACTCTAAACAAGTGCTACTTTGAGACCTATGACAAGTGATTCTTAGAAAAACTCTCTAATGGTCCACTTGTTCAAATTTAGGTTCTCTAGGGTGAGGCACTTGATTCCACAACCGTGAAAAAGTCTAGCTCGATTCTATAACCGGATTGGAAACTTCTCTTTGTTTTGAGTTCACGCTGAAATCAGCGCGAGCAGTCCCTAATGTCACATGCGTAAACATATATTAACGTTGGGTAACGCAATGTAATTGATCCTACCATCATCTAACCTATCCACCCTAACTTCCTTTGTACCTTTCGTGTCGTTCCCTTCTTGTTTCGCTACGTAGGTCGACATAGAGATTTTCAATGGAATTCTAAGATTTCACTCTAAACAAGTGCTACTTTGAGACCTATGACAAGTGATTCTTAGAAAAACTCTCTAATGGTCCACTTGTTCAAATTTAGGCTCTCTCGGGTGAGGCACTTGATTCAACAACCGCGAAAAAGTCTAGCTCGATTCTATAACCGATTAGACACTTCTCTTTGTTTTGAGTTCACGCTGAAATCAGCGCAGAGCAGTCCCAAATGTCACATCCAAAAACATATATTAACGGTTGGGTAACGAATGTAATTGATCCAACCATCATCTAACCTATCCACCCTAACTTCCTATGTACCTTTTGTGTCGTTCCCCTTCTTGTTTCGCAGACGTAGATCGACATAGAGATTTTCGATGGAATTCTAAGATTTCACTCTAAACAAGTGCTACTTTGAGGCCTATGACAAGTGATTCTTAGGAAAACTCTCTAATGGTCCACTTGTTCAAATTTAGGCTCTCTAGGGTGAGGCACTTGATTCCACAACCGCCAAAAAAGTCTAGCTCGATTCTATAACCGGATTGGAAACATCTCTTTGTTTTGAGTTCACGCTGAAATCAGCGCGAGCAGTCCCAAATGTCACATGCAGAAACATATATTAACGGTTGGGTAACGCAATGTAATTGATCCTACCATCATCTGCTAACCTATCCACCCTAACTTCCTATGTACCTTTCGTGTCGCCCCTTCTTGTTTCGATGCACGTAGGTCGACATAGAGATTTTCGATGGAATTCCAAGATTTCACTCTAAACAAATGCTACTTTGAGACCTATGACAAGTGATTCTTAGAAAAACTCTCTAATGGTCCACTTGTTCAAATTTAGGTTCTCTAGGGTGAGGCACTTGATTCCACAACCGTGAAAAAAAGTCTAGCTCGATTCTATAACCGGATTGGAAACTTCTCTTTGTTTTGAGTTCACGCTGAAATCAGCGCGAGCAGTCCCTAATGTCACATGCAGAAACATATATTAACGGTTGGGTCACGCAATGTAATTGATCCTACCATCATCTAACCTATCCACCCTAACTTCCTATGTAACTTTTAAATGTCGCTCCCCTTCTTGTTTCGTGCGTAGGTCCATTATAGAGATTTTCGATGGAATTCCAAGATTTCACTCTAAACAAGTGCTACTTTGAGACCTATGACAAGTGATTCTTAGAAAAAGTCTCTAATGGTCCACTTGTTCAAATTTAGGTTCTCTAGGGTGAGGCACTTGATTCCACAACCATGAAAAAGTCTAGATCGATTCTATAACCGGATTGGAAACTTCTCTTTGTTTTGAGTTCACGCTGAAATCAGCGCGAGCAGTCCCCTAATGTCACATGCAGAAACATATATTAACTATTTGGGGAACGCAATGTAATTGATCCTACCATCATCTAATCTATCCACCCTAACATCCTATGTACCTTTCGTGCGTTCCAATTCTTGTTTCGCACGTAAGTCGACATAGAGATTTTCGATGGAATTCCAAGATTTCACTCTAAACAATTGCTACTTTGAGGCCTATGACAAGTGATTCTTAGAAAAACACTCTATTGGTCCACTTGTTCAAATTTAGGTTCTCCAGGGTGAGGCACTTTGATTCCACAACCACCAAAAAGTCTAGCTCGATTCTATAACCGGATTGGAAACTTCTCTTTGTTTTGAGTTCACGTTAAAATCAGCGCGAGCAGTCCCTAATGTCACATCCAAAAACATATTTTAACGGTTGGGGAACGCAATGTAATTGATCCTACCATCATCTAACCTATCCAGCCTAACTTCCTATGTACCTTTCGTGTCGTTTCCCCTTCTTGTTTTTGTATGCGATGATCGACATAGAGATTTTCGATGGAATTCCAAGATTTCACTCTAAACAAATGCTACTTTGAGGCCTATGACAAGTGATTCTTAGAAAAACTCTAATGGTCCACATGTTCAAATTTAGGCTCTCTTGGGTGAGGCATTTGATTCAACAACCGCCAAAAAACTCTAGCTCGATTCTATAACCGGATTAGAAACTTCTCTTTGTTTTGAGTTCACGCTGAAATCAGCGACGAGCAGTCCCTAATGTCACATGCGAAACATATTTTAAGGGTTGGGTAACGCAATGTAATTGATCCTACCATCATCTAACCTATCCACCCTAACTTCCAATGTACCTTTCGTATCGTTACCCTTCTTGTTTCGGTGCGTAGATCGACATAGAGATTGTCGATGGAATTCAAAGATTTCACTCTAAACAAGTGCTACTTTGAGGCCTATGACAAGTGATTCTTAGAAAAACTCTCTAATGGTCCACTTGTTCAAATTTAGGTTCTCTAGGGTGAGGCACTTGATTCAACAACCGCGAAAAAGTCTATCTCGATTCTATAACCGATTGGAAACTTCTCTTTGTTTTGAGTTCACGCTGAAATCAGCGCCAGCAGTCCCCTGTCACATGTAAAACATATATTAACGGTTGGGGAACGCAATGTAATTTATCCAACCATCATCTAACCTATCCACACCTAACTTCCTATGTACCTTTCATGTCGTTCCCCTTCTTGTTTTGCAGTGCGTAGGTCGACATAGAAGATTTTCGATGGAATTCCAAGATTTCACTCTAAACAAGTGCTACTTTGAGGCCTATGACAAGTGATTCTTAGAAAAACTCTCTAATGGTCCACTTCTTCAAATTTAGGTTCTCTAGGATGAGGCATTTGATTCCACAACCGCCAAAAAGTCTAGCTCGATTCTATAACCAGATTGGAAACTTCTCTTTGTTTTGAGTTCACGCTTTAATCAGCGAGCAGTCCCTAATGTCACATTCAAAAACATATTTTAACTATTGGGTAACGCAATGTAATTGATCCTACCATCATCTAACCTATCCACCCTAAATTCCTATGTACCTTTAACTATTGCGTGTCGCTTCCCTTCTTGTTTGGTGCGTAGGTCGACATAGAGATTTTTGATGGAATTCCAAGATTTCACTCTAAACAAGTGCTACTTTGAGGCCTATGACAAGCGATTCTTAGAAAAACTCTCTAATGGTCCACTTGTTCAAATTTAGGTTCTCTATAGGGTGAGGCATTTGATTCCACAACTGCGAAAAAGTCTATCTCGATTCTATAACCGAATTGGAAATTTCTCTTTGTTTTGAGTTCACGCTGAAATCAGCGCCAGCAGTCCCTATTGTCACATGCAGAAACATATATTAACGGTTGTGGAACGCAATGTAATTGATCTTACCATCATCTAACCTATCCACCCTAACTTCCTATGTAACTTTCATGTCGTTCCTTCTTGTTTCGCACGTAGGTCGACACAAAGATTTTCGATGGAATTCAAGATTTCACCCTAAACAAGTGCTACTTTGAGGCCTATGACAAGTGATTCTTAGAAAAACACTCTAATGGTCCATTTGTTCAAATTTAGGTTCTCTATGGTGAGGCATTTGATTCCACAACCGCCAAAAAGTCTAGCTCGATTCTATAACCGGATTGAAACTTCTCTTTGTTTTGAGTTCACGCTGAAATCAACGCGAGCAGTCCCTAATGTCACATGCGTAAAACATATTTTAACGGTTGGGGAACGCAATGTAATTGATCCTAACATCATCTAACCTATCCACCCTAACTTCCTATGTACCTTTCGTATCGTTACCCTTCTTGTTTCGGTACGTAGGTCGACATAGAGATTTTTGATGGAATTCTAAGATTTCACTCTAAACAAGTGCTACTTTGAGGCCTAGACAAGTGATTCTTAGAAAAACTCTCTAATGGTCCACTTGTTCAAATTTAGGCTCTCTAGGGTGAGGCATTTGATTCCACAACCGCGAAAAAGTCTATCTCGATTCTATAACCGGATTGGAAATTTCTCTTTTTGTTTGAGTTCACGCTGAAATCAGCGAAGCAGTCCCTATTGTCACATGCAAAAACATATATTAACTATTGGGGAACGCAATGTAATTGATCCTACCATCATCTAACATATCCACACTAACTTCCTATGTACCTTTCGTGTCGTTCCTCTTCTTGTTTCGGTACGTAGGTCGACATAGAGATTTTCGATGGAATTCTAAGATTTCACCCTAAACAATTGCTACTTTGAGGCCTATGACAAGTGATTCTTAGAAAAACTCTTTAATGGTCCACTTGTTCAAATTTAGGTCCTCTAGGGTGAGGCATTTTATTCCACAACCGCCAAAAAGTCTAGCTCGATTCTATAACCAGATTGGAAACTTCTCTTTGTTTTGATTTCACGCTTTAATCAGCGCCAGCTGTCCCTAATGTCACATCCAGAAACATATATTAACGGTTGGGTAACGCAATGTAATTGATCCTACCATCATCTAACCTATCCACCCTAACTTCCTATGTACCTTTCGTATCGTTACCCTTCTTGTTTCGGTACGTAGGTCGACATAGAGATTTTTGATGGAATTCCAAGATTTCACTCTAAACAAGTGCTACTTTGAGGCCTATGACAAGTGATTCTTAGAAAAACTCTCTAATGGTCCACTTGTTCAAATTTAGGTTCTCTAGGGTGAGGCATTTGATTCAACAACCGCAAAAAAGTCTATCTCGATTCTATAACCGGATTGGAAATTTCTCTTTGTTTTGAGTTCACGCTGAAATCAGCGCGAGCCCCCTAATGTCACATGCGTAAAACATATATTAACGGTTGGGGAACACAATGTAATTGATCTTACCATCATCTAACCTATCCACCCTAACTTCCTATGTAACTTTCGTGTCGTTCCCTTCTTGTTTTGGTGCGTAGGTCGACATAAAAGATTTTGATGGAATTCCAAGATTTCACTCTAAACAAGTGCTACTTTGAGGCCTATGACAAGTGATTCTTAGAAAAACACTCTAATGGTCCACTTGTTCAAATTTAGGCTCTCTCGGGTGAGGCACTTGATTCCACAACCGCAAAAAGTCTAGCTCGATTCTATAACCGGATTGGAAACATCTGTTTGTTTTTGAGTTCACGCTGAAATCAGCGCCAGCAGTCCCTAATGTCACATGCAAAACATATATTAACTATTGGGTAACGCAATGTAATTGATCCTACCATCATCTAACCTATCCACCCTAACTTCCTATGTACCTTTCGTATCGTTCCCCTTCTTGTTTCGGTACGTAGGTCGACATAGAGATTTTCGATGGAATTCAAAGATTTCACTCTAAACAAGTGCTACTTTGAGGCCTATGACAAGTGATTCTTAGAAAAACTCTCTAATGGTCCACTTGTTCAAATTTAGGTTCTCTAGGGTGAGGCATTTGATTCCACAACCGCCAAAAATTCTAGCTCGATTCTATAACCGGATTGGAAACTTCTCTTTGTTTTGAGTTCACGCTAAAATCAGCGCGAAGCAATCCCAAATGTCACATGCAGAAACTTATATTAACGGTTGGGGAACGCAATGTAATTGGTCCTACCATTATCTAACCTATCCACCCTAACATCCTATGTAACTTTCATGTCGTTCCCCTTCTTGTTTCGGTGCGCAGGTCGACCAAAGATTTTCGATGGAATTCCAAGATTTCACTCTAAACAAATGTTACTTTGGGGCCTATGACAAGTGATTCTTAGAAAAACTCTCTATTGGTCCACATTGTTCAAATTTAGGTTCTCTCAGGGTGAGGCATTTGATTCCACAACCGCCAAAAAGTCTAGCTCGATTCTATAACCGGATTGGAAACTTCTCTTTGTTTTGAGTTCACGCTGAAATCAGCGCGAGCAGTCCCTAATGTCACATCCAAAAACATATATTAACGGTTGGGGAACGCAATGTAATTCATCCTACCATCATCTAACCTATCCAGCCTAACTTCCTATATACCTTTCGTGTCGTTCCCCTTCTTGTTTCGATGCGTACGTAGATCGACATTGAGATTTTCGATGGAATTCCAAGATTTCACTCTAAACAAATGTTACTTTGGGGCCTATGACAAGTGATTCTTACAAAAACTCTGTCATGGTCCACATCTTCAAATTTAGGTTCTCTCGGGCTGAGGCATTTGATTCCACAACCGCCAAAAAAGTCTAGCTCGATTCTTTAACCGGATTGGAAACATCTCTTTGTTTTGAGTTCACGCTGAAATCAGCGCTGAGCAGTCCCTAATGTTAGATGCAAAAACATATTTTAACTATTGGGTAACGCAATGTAATTGATCCTACCATCATCTAACCTATCCACCCTAACTTCCTATGTACCTTTCGTGTCGTTCCCTTCTTGTTTTTGGGACGTAGGTCGACATAGAGATTTTCGATGGAATTCAAAGATTTCACTCTAAACAAGTGCTACTTTGAGGCCTATGACAAGTGATTCTTAGAAAAACACTTTTATTGGTCCACTTGTTCAAATTTAGGTTCTCTCTAGGGTGAGGCATTTTATTCCACAACCGTGAAAAAGTCTATCTCGATTCTATAACCGGATTGGAAACTTCTCTTTGTTTTGAGTTCACGCTGAAATCAGCGCCAGCAGTCCCTAATGTCACATGCGTAAACATATTTTAACGGTTGGGGAACGCAATGTAATTTATCTTACCATCATCTAACCTATCCACCCTAACTTCCTATGTACCTTTCGTGTCGCTCCTCTTCTTGTTTCGATGACGTAGATCGACACAAAGATTTTCGATGGAATTCCAAGATTTCACCCTAAACAAGTGCTACTTTGAGGCCTATGACAAGTGATTCTTAGAAAAACTCTCTAATGGTCCACTTGTTCAAATTTAGGTTCTCTAGGATGAGGCACTTGATTCCACAACCGCCAAAAAGTCTAGCTCGATTCTTTGACCAGGATTGGAAACATCTCTTTTGTTTTGAGTTCACGCTTTAATCAGCACGAGCAGTCCCTAATGTCACATGCAAAAACATATATTAACTATTGGGGAACGCAATGTAATTGATCCTAACATCATCTAACATATCCACCCTAAATTCCTATGTACCTTTCGTATCGTTCCCCTTCTTGTTTCGATGCGTAGGTCGACATAGAGATTTTTGATGGAATTCTAAGATTTCACTCTAAACAATTGCTACTTTGAGGCCTATAACAAGTGATTCTTAGAAAAACACTCTAATGGTCCACTTGTTCAAATTTAGGTTCTCTATAGGGTGAGGCACTTGATTCAACAACCGCGAAAAAGTCTATCTCGATTCTATAACCGGATTAGAAATTTCTCTTTGTTTTGAGTTCACGCTGAAATCAGCGCCCGCAGTCCCTAATGTCACATGCGTAAACATATATTAACGGTTGGGTAACACAATGTAATTGATCTTACCATCATCTAACCTATCCACCCTAACTTCCTATGTAACTTTCGTGTCGTTCCCCTTCTTGTTTTAGTACGTAGGTCGACACAAAAGATTTTTGATGGAATTCCAAGATTTCACCTAAACAAGTGCTACTTTGAGGCCTATGACAAGTGATTCTTAGGAAAAATCTCTAATGGTCCATTTGTTCAAATTTAGGCTCTCTATGGTGAGGCATTTGATTCCACAACCGCCAAAAAAGTCTAGCTTCGATTCTATAACCGGATTGGAAACATCTCTTTGTTTTGAGTTCACGCTGAAATCAACGCGAGCAGTCCCTAATGTCACATGCAAAAACATATATTAACTATTGGGGAACGCAATGTAATTGATCCTAACATCATCTAACCTATCCACCCTAACTTCCTATGTACCTTTCGTTGTGTCGTTCCCTTCTTGTTTCGGTGCGTAGGTCGACATAGAGATTTTTTGATGGAATTCCAAGATTTCACTCTAAACAAGTGCTACTTTGAGGCCGATGACTAAGCGATTCTTAGAAAAACTCTTTAATGGTCCACTTGTTCAAATTTAGGTTCTCTAGGGTGAGGCATTTGATTCAACAACCGCGAAAAAGTCTATCTCGATTCTATAAATCGGATTGGAAATTTCTCTTTGTTTTGAGTTCACGCTGAAATCAGCGCCAGCAGTCCCTATTGTCACCTGCGTAAAACATATATTAACGGTTGGGGAACGCAATGTAATTGATCTTACCATCATCTAACCTATCCACACTAACTTCCTATGTAACTTTCATGTCGTTCCTCTTCTTGTTTCGGTACGTAGGTCGACACAAAGATTTTCGATGGAATTCCAAGATTTCACCCTAAACAAGTGCTACTTTGAGGCCTATGACAAGTCATTCTTAGAAAAACTCTCTAATGGTCCACTTGTTCAAATTTAGGTTCTCTAGGGTGAGGCATTTTATTCCACAACCGCCAAAAAGTCTAGCTCGATTCTATAACCGGATTGGAAACTTCTCTTTGTTTTGATTTCACGCTTTAAATCAGCGCCGTCAGTCCCTAATGTCACATCCGAAAACATATATTAACGGTTGGGTAACGCAATGTGATTGATCCTACCATCATCTAACCTATCCACCCTAACTTCCTATGTACCTTTCGTATCGTTACCCTTCTTGTTTCGATGCGTAGGTCGACATAGAGATTTTTGATGGAATTCTAGATTTCACTCTAAACAAGTGCTACTTTGAGGCCTATGACAAGTGATTCTTAGAAAAACTCTCTAATGGTCCACTTGTTCAAATTTAGGTTCTCTAGGGTGAGGCATTTGATTCCACAACTGCAAAAAAGTCTATCTCGATTCTATAACCGGATTGGAAATTTCTCTTTGTTTTAAGTTCACGCTGAAATCAGCGCCCGCAGTCCCTAATGTCACATGCAAAAACATATATTAACTATTGTGGAACGCAATGTAATTGATCTTACCATCATCTAACCTATCCACCCTAACTTCCTATGTAACTTTCGTGTCGTTCCTCTTCTTGTTTTGATGCGTAGGTCGACACATAAAGATTTTCGATGGAATTCCAAGATTTCACTCTAAACAAGTGCTACTTTGAGGCCTATGACAAGTGATTCTTAGAAAAACACTTTATTGGTTCACTTGTTCAAATTTAGGCTCTCTCGGGTGAGGCACTTGATTCCACAAATCAAAAAAAGTCTAGCTCGATTCTATAACCGGATTGGACACTTCTGTTTGTTTTGAGTTCACGCTGAAATCAGCGCCCCAGTCCCTAATGTCACATGTAGAAACATATATTAACGGTTGGGTAACGCAATGTAATTGATCCTACCATCATCTAACCTATCCACCCTAACTTCCTATGTACCTTTCGTATCGTTCCCCTTCTTGTTTCGGTACGTAGGTCGACATAGAGATTTTCGATGGAATTCCAAGATTTCACTCTAAACAAGTGCTACTTTGAGGCCTAAGACACGTGATTCTTAGAAAAACACTCTAATGGTCCAGTTGTTCAAATTTAGGTTCTCTATGGTGAGGCATTTGATTCCACAACCGCCAAAAGTCTAGCTCGATTCTATAACCGGATTGGAAATATCTCTTTGTTTTGAGTTCACGCTGAAATCAGCGCGAGCAGTCCCCTAATGTCACATGCAAAAACATATATTAACTATTGGGGAACGCAATGTAATTGATCCTAACATCATCTAACCTATCCACCCTAACTTCCTATGTACCTTTCGTATCGTTACCCTTCTTGTTTCGGTACATAGGTCCACATTGAGATTTTTTGATGGAATTCCATGATTTCACTCTAAACAAGTGCTACTTTGAGGCCTATGACAAGTGATTCTTAGAAAAACTCTTTAATGGTCCACTTGTTCAAATTTAGGTTCTCTAGGGTGAGGCATTTGATTCCACAACCGCGAAAAAGTCTCTCGATTCTATAACCGAATTGGAAATTTCTCTTTGTTTTGAGTTCACGCTGAAATCAGCGCCAAATCCCCTATTGTCACATGCGTAAAACATATATATTAACGGTTGGGGAACGCAATATAATTGATCTTACCATCATCTAACCTATCCACCCTAACTTCCTATGTAACTTTCGTGTCGTTCCTCTTCTTGTTTTGGTACGTAGGTCGACACAAAGATTTTCGATGGAATTCCAAGATTTCACTCTAAAACAAGTGCTACTTTGAGGCCTATGACAAGTGATTCTTAGAAAAACTCTCTAATGGTCCACTTGTTCAAATTTAGGTTCTCTAGGGTGAGGCATTTGATTCCACAACCGCCAAAAAGTCTAGCTCGATTCTATAACCGGATTGGAAACTTCTCTTTGTTTTGAGTTCACGCTGTAATCAGCACGAGCAGTCCCTAATGTGACATGCAAAACATATTTTAACGGTTGGGGAACACAATGTAATTGATCCTACCATCATCTAACCTATCCACCCCTAACTTCCTATGTACCTTTCGTGCCGTTCCCCTTCTTGTTTCTCGTGCGTAGGTCGACATAGAGATTTTCGATGGAATTCCAAGATTTCACTCTAAACAAGTGCTACTTTGAGGCCCATGACAAGTGATTCTTAGAAAAACTCTCTAATGGTCCACTTGTTCAAATTTAGGTTCTCTAGGGTGAGGCATTAGATTCCACAACCGCCAAAAAAGTCTAGCTCGATTCTATAACTCGATTGGAAACTTCTCTTTGTTTTTGAGGTCACGCTGAAATCAGCGAGCAGTCCCAAATGTCACATGCAGAAACATATATTAACGGTTGGGGAACGCAAATGTAATTGATCCTACCATCATCTAACCTATCCACCCTAACATCCTATGTACCTTTCGTGCCGTTCCCTTCTTGTTTCGATGCGTATGTCGAATACTGTAGATTTTCGATGGAATTCCAAGATTTCACTGTAAACAAATGTTACTTTGGGGCCTATGACAACTGATTCTTAGCAAAAACTCTTTCATGTTCCACATCTTCAAATTTAGGTTCTCTAGGGTAAGGCATTTGATTCCACAACCGCCAAAAAGTCTAGCTCGATTCTATAACCGGATTGGAAACTTCTCTTTGTTTTGAGTTCACACCAAATCAGCGCGAGCAAATCCCTAATGTCACATGCGAAACATATTTTAACGGTTGGGTAACGCAAATGTAATTGATCCTACCATCATCTAACCTATCCACCCTAACTTCCCTTTCGTATCGTTCCCCTTCTTATTTCTAAGCACGTAGGTCGACATAGAGATTTTCGATGGAATTCCAAGATTTCACTCTAAACAAGTGCTACTTGAGGCCCATGACAAGTGATTCTTAGAAAAACTCTCTAATGGTCCACTTGTTCAAATTTAGGTTCTCTAGGGTGAGGCATTAGATTCCACAACCGCCAAAAAAGTCTAGCTCGATTCTATAACTCGATTGGAAACTTCTCTTTGTTTTGAGGTCACGCTGAAATCAGCGCGCAGCAGTCCCAAATGTCACATGCGTAAACATATATTAATGGTTGGGGAATGCAATGTAATTGATCCTACCATCATCTAACCTATCCACCCTAACATCCTATGTACCTTTCGTGCCGTTCCCCTTCTTGTTTCGCATGCGTATGTCGACCGTAGATTTTCGATGGAATTCCAAGATTTCACTTGTAAACAAATGTTACTTTGGGGCCTATGACAAGTGATTCTTAAAAAAAAACTCTCTCATGTTCCACATCTTCAAATTTAGGTTCTCTAGGGTAAGGCATTTGATTCCACAACCGCCAAAAAGTCTAGCTCGATTCTATAACCGGATTGGAAACTTCTCTTTGTTTTGAGTTCACGCTGAAATCAGCGCGAGCAAATCCCTAATGTCACATGCGAGAAACATATTTTAACGGTTGGGTAACGCAATGTAATTGATCCTACCATCATCTAACCTATCCACCCTAACTTCCTATGTACCTTTCGTATCGTTACCCTTCTTGTTTCTGAATACGTTGGTCGACATTGAGATTTTTGATGGAATTCCAAGATTTCACTCTAAACAAGTGCTACTTTGAGGCCAATGACAAGTGATTCTTAGAAAAACTCTCTAATGGTCCACTTGTTCAAATTTAGGTTCTCTAGGGTGAGGCATTTGATTCCACAACCGCCAAAAAAAGTCTAGCTCGATTCTATAACCGGATTGGAAACTTCTCGTTGTTTTGAGTTCACGATGAAATCAGCGCGAGCCGTCCCTAATGTCACAAAAAAGCAGAAACATATTTTAATAGTCGGGTAACGCAATGTAATTGATCCTACCATCATCTAACCTATCCACCCTAACTTCCTATGTACCTTTCGTATCATTCCCTTCTTATTTCGGCACGTAGGTCGACATAGAGATTTTCGATGGAATTCCAAGATTTCACTCTAAACAAGTGCTACTTTGAGGCCTATGACAAGTGATTCTTAGAAAAACTCTCTAATGGTCCACTTGTTCAAATTTAGGTTCTCTAGGGTGAGGCATTAGATTCCACAACCGCCAAAAAGTCTAGCTCGATTCTATAACTTCGATTGGAAACTTCTCTTTGTTTTGAGATCACGTTGAAATCAGCGCGAGCAGTCCCTAATGTTACATGCAGAAACATATATTAACGGTTGGGGAATGCAATGTAATTGATCCTACCATCATCTAACCTATCCACCCTAACTTCCTATGTACCTTTCGTATCGTTCCCCTTCTTGTTTTTCGGCACGTAGGTCGACATAGAGATTTTCGATGGAATTCCAAGATTTCACTCTAAACAAGTGCTACTTTGAGGCCTATGACAAGTGATTCTTAGAAAAACTCTCTAATGGTCCACTTGTTCAAATTTAGGTTCTCTAGGGTGAGGCATTAGATTCCACAACCGCCAAAAAAGTCTAGCTCGATTCTATAACCGGATTGGAAACTTCTCTTTGTTTTGAGTTCACGCTGAAATCAGCGCGGCATCCCTAATGTCACATGCAAAACATATTCTAACGGTTGGGGAACGCAATGTAATTGATCCTATCATCATCTAACCTATCCACCCTAACTTCCTATGTACCTTTCGTATCGTTCCCTTCTTGTTTCGGTACGTAGGTCGACATAGAGATTTTTGATGGAATTCCAATATTTCACTCTAAACAAGTGCTACTTTGAGGCCTATGACAAGTGATTCTTAGAAAAACTCTCTAATGGTCCACTTGTTCAAATTTAGGTTCTCTAGGGTGAGGCATTTGATTCCACAACCGCCAAAAAAAAAGTCTAGCTCGATTCTATAACCGGATTGGAAACTTCTCGTTGTTTTTTGAGTTCACGCTGAAATCAGCGCGAGCCGTCCCCTAATGTCACAGGCAGAAACATATTTTAATAGTCGGGTAACGCAATGTAATTGATCCTACCATCATCTAACCTATCCACCCTAACTTCCTATGTACCTTTCGTATCATTCCCCTTCTTATTTCGGTACGTAGGTCGACATAGAGATTTTCGATGGAATTCCAAGATTTCACTCTAAACAAGTGCTACTTTGAGGCCTATGACAAGTGATTCTTAGAAAAACTCTCTAATGGTCCACTTGTTCAAATTTAGGTTCTCTAGGGTGAGGCATTAGATTCCACAACCGCCAAAAAGTCTAGCTCGATTCTATAACTCGATTGGAAACTTCTCTTTGTTTTGAGATCACGTTGAAATCAGCGCGAGCAGTCCCTAATGTTACATGCAGAAACATATATTAACGGTTGGGGAATGCAATGTAATTGATCCTACCATCATCTAACCTATCCACCCTAACTTCCTATGTACCTTTCGTATCGTTCCCCTTCTTGTTTCGGTACGTAGGTCGACATAGAGATTTTCGATGGAATTCCAAGATTTCACTCTAAACAAGTGCTACTTTGAGGCCTATGACAAGTGATTCTTAGAAAAACTCTCTAATGGTCCACTTGTTCAAATTTAGGTTCTCTAGGGTGAGGCATTAGATTCCACAACCGCCAAAAAGTCTAGCTCGATTCTATAACCGGATTGGAAACTTCTCTTTGTTTTGAGTTCACGCTGAAATCAGCGCGAGCAGTCCCTAATGTCACATGCAGAAACATATTCTAACGGTTGGGGAACGCAATGTAATTGATCCTATCATCATCTAACCTATCCACCCTAACTTCCTATGTACCTTTCGTATCGTTCCCTTCTTGTTTCGGTACGTAGGTCGACATAGAGATTTTTGATGGAATTCCAATATTTCACTCTAAACAAGTGCTACTTTGAGGCCTATGACAAGTGATTCTTAGAAAAACTCTATAATGGTCCACTTGTTCAAATTTAGGTTCTCTAGGGTGAGGCATTTGATTCCACAACCGCCAAAAAGTCTAGCTCGATTCTATAACCGGATTGGAAACTTCTCGTTGTTTTGAGTTCACGCTGAAATCAGCGCGAGCCGTCCCTAATGTCACAGGCAGAAACATATTTTAATAGTCGGGTAACGCAATGTAATTGATCCTACCATCATCTAACCTATCCACCCTAACTTCCTATGTACCTTTCGTATCATTCCCCTTCTTATTTCGGTACGTAGGTCGACATAGAGATTTTCGATGGAATTCCAAGATTTCACTCTAAACAAGTGCTACTTTGAGGCCTATGACAAGTGATTCTTAGAAAAAACTCTCTAATGGTCCACTTGTTCAAATTTAGGTTCTCTAGGGTGAGGCATTAGATTCCACAACCGCCAAAAAGTCTAGCTCGATTCTATAACTCGATTGGAAACTTCTCTTTGTTTTGAGATCACGTTGAAATCAGCGCGAGCAGTCCCTAATGTTACATGCAGAAACATATATTAACGGTTGGGGAATGCAATGTAATTGATCCTACCATCATCTAACCTATCCACCCTAACTTCCTATGTACCTTTCGTATCGTTCCCCTTCTTGTTTCGTGCGTAGGTCGACATAGAGATTTTCGATGGAATTCCAAGATTTCACTCTAAACAAGTGCTACTTTGAGGCCTATGACAAGTGATTCTTAGAAAAACTCTCTAATGGTCCACTTGTTCAAATTTAGGTTCTCTAGGGTGAGGCATTAGATTCCACAACCGCCAAAAAGTCTAGCTCGATTCTATAACCGGATTGGAAACTTCTCTTTGTTTTGAGTTCACGCTGAAATCAGCGCGAGCAGTCCCTAATGTCACATGCAGAAACATATTTTAACGGTTGGGGAACGCAATGTAATTGATCCTATCATCATCTAACCTATCCACCCTAACTTCCTATGTACCTTTCGTATCGTTCCCTTCTTGTTTCGGCGTAGGTCGACATAGAGATTTTGATGGAATTCCAATATTTCACTCTAAACAAGTGCTACTTTGAGGCCTATGACAAGTGATTCTTAGAAAAACTCTCTAATGGTCCACTTGTTCAAATTTAGGTTCTCTAGGGTGAGCCATTTGATTCCACAACTGCCAAAAATTCTAGCTCGATTCTATAACCGGATTGGAAACTTCTCTTTGTTTTGAGTTCACGTTGAAATCAGCGCGAGCAGTCCCAAATGTCACATGTAGAAACATATATTAACGGTTGGGGAACCCAATGTAATTGATCCTACCATCATCTAACCTATCCACCCTAACTTCCTATGTACCCGTAACACCCGGAAATTTCTGATTTTTGAAATTAGTTTAAATTTGTTTAATTATGCATTTTATGCCTTGACAATATTGGAGAAATAATAAATTTTATGAAATAAAATAAAATGAAATATAAGGTTAGACACATGTTGGTGCATTCATGCTGCCTGCATTTTATTTTTGTATTGTTTGCTTGATTCAAATTTCAAAAGGATTCATAGTACTTCAAATTTAAGTTGGAAATTAGATTTAGAAATTGAAAAGCTTTTCTTTTACCTCTCACTCTCTTTCTTCTTTTCGGCCCGGGTGGTCCATCCCCTTGCTTTTGGCCCAGCTTGCCCAAGCAGTCGGCCTGGCCTGCTCCCGCCTCCCCTCCCTTGGGCCGGCCCAGCACAACAGGAACAGCAGCTCGCGCCCGCAGCCGTTGATAGGTGGGGTCCACCCGTCGTGGGACCCACGAGCCACGGCAGACCATCCCCTACCTATCGCCAAGCGGGATGACACCGTCCACGGCCGATCCGCTTCGCGCACGTGCCCGCTGTCCCGCCACCTCTGCCTACTTAGGCCACCACTGGGACACGCGCCGCCTCTTGGAACCCTAGTCGAGCCACGCCGCCGCCCGGTGCCCGAAACCTAACCCTAGCCGCAGAGCGCCGCCGCCCGAGCTCGAGCGTGCCACCTCGATCTCCGCCGTCGTGGCGTTTCGGGCCGACGTGATCTGCACCACGAACCGCACGGAGGTAAGCTTCACGCCGGTGCCTTATGCTTCGCCCTCACCGCCTCTTCACGTCGTGCCGTGTGCGCCGGTCCGCCGCCATGGCTATGTCGTGCCGCCGCGCCCCACCGTCACTAGCAACCCGCCGCCACCGCAAGGACTCCCATCACGTCCGCATCGTCCAAGCCGCACCCGCCGATGCCCTCACCATGGGCAATAGTGCCCGCGCAGCCCCGTCCGGCCTACTCGGTGAGAGCGCCGCCGTCGTCGCTCGACACGCCGCCCTCGGCCCCAGCGTTGTTCCCATCGCCCTAACCGTGCTCGCGCCAAGGTTCCCTGCTCCCACCCCAATGCGCTCCGCGCAGCCTGGCGAGCCTAGAGCGCCATAGCGCGCGGGCGCCGGCGAGCGCCGCCGCGTCTCCGTCAAGGCCGCCCCAACCAAGCCGCCACCGGCGACCTGCCCCTCGTGGAACCGTGATGTCGCCCGATCTGGATCCGATGGTCGAATCCATTTGCCCCACCGGTCAACGTAGGTCAACTGAGCCCGGTCGGCGCCTATGTGTCCGCCACGCCCCGTCGCCACGCTGCGTGCGCCACGCCGGGCCACGCCGAAGTCAACACGGCCCGGCCACCGCGATCGGCCCTGCCATTTTTGCGATGCGCCTGTGTAGTTGTCCCATTTTACAGACTAGACCAACCCAGTTCAAACTTATTTAGATTATAGCCCCTGCGCTGTCTGTTTTACAGGTTAGCCCTCGGCGGCTATGGTTAATCACAATCTAGCCCCCGATCTCTCGCGGTTATGCCCCTAAAGCTTGTTTTTGGCCATAACTTGTTCATTTTAAACCCGATTTGAACCGTTCAAGTTGCGTTAGGTTCGTAATTAAATTCTCTACAAGATATTATCACTGTACATTAGGTTTTTATCATCTAATTTTCATAGTTAGAATTAATTAATTATCTGTCTATAGAAAATCTTGTAAAATCCATAACTTATCTCATTTTAGCTCCGATTTTCGTGATCTTTACGTCTGTGATCGTAGCGATCGTAGATTAGTTTTATAAACCTTTTATCTTGTTTTATCACTGTTGGTGTACTGTTCTAATTTAGCCTTGTTTTCTTCGTGCATGATTGTCTTTGGATGCGTGTATGTTGATTTATTATCGAGTTTAGACGGTGAGCAGTACTTCGGTGATCAAGAGCAATATTTTGAGGATCAGCAGGGTCAGCAGGACTTCGATAATCAAGGCAAGTATAGTTTGGGAATTTCTAGCTCATTATTACCATGATCTTGTGACTTAATTAATATTTATGCTATAAATGGTAAAATGGTAACAATTTAACCACATAAGATCTTATCTGTAAGTGATGTATCCGGGACTTACAAAGCATAACCGGGGGTTAAATGGCTCGACTTTAGTTCCTCAAAGATCATTTTTCTAGCAAGTTTGGAGGAAGTGCCGGGTTGGGTATAGTATAGCCCCCGTCCATATATATGTGTATAGGCTGAGCGTTATGTGCCATATAGGAAGGGTGGGTCCTATATCTGACGACTTCGCGCCCCAACTTGTTAGACGAACCTTTGGGGGGCTTCATAGTGGTTTCGGTGTATTGGGCCTTGCAAACCCATGCATTTAGGAATCACGACTCACGTGAATGTGTACACCTCTGCAAGCGAGTTTGAAAAACTAGTATACTAGCCTTGCTCAAGGACACGAGCAGCCTTGGACCATTTACATTAAAGATGATGACGCTTATATTGTTAAATCGTTTACTCATGTTTATCACTTATGCTTATATATTATTATGTTACAATGATCATGATATTATGGGAAAGTTACTACCTTGCTATATTTGTTGAGTTCGACATGAACTCACTCTTGCTATTTCCATCACACCAGTCTCGAATCAAGGATGGAATGAGGATTCCCGCCAGAGTACTAGACTTGTGGACCGCCGCCCGGTCGGCGTACCTTCTTGGAGCTTCCGCATGGGAGCGTTGGAATTAGTTTCATTGTTTTGAGTTTTCGTTTTAATTCTATGTAATAAGCATTGTTATGACACATTCCAACAGTTTGTCACCTTATGTGTGTTTTCCGTTTTCTGGGCACACATAGGGAATAATATATCAATTTGTTCTTTTAAATTGGGTATGACAGTACCTTTCGTATCGTTACCCTTCTTGTTTCGGTACATAGGTCGACATAGAGATTTTTGATGGAATTCCAAGATTTCACTCTAAACAAGTGCTACTTTGAGGCCTATGACAAGTGATTCTTAGAAAAAACTCTCTAATGGTCCACTTGTTCAAATTTAGGTTCTCTAGGGTGAGGCATTTGATTCCACAACCGCAAAAATGTCTAGCTCGATTCTATAACCGAATTGGAAATTTCTCTTTGTTTTGAGTTCGCGCTGAAATTAGCGCCAGCAGTCCCTATTTTCACATGCAGAAACATATATTAACGGTTGGGGAACGCAATGTAATTGATCTTACCATCATCTAACCTATCCACCCTAACTTCCTATGTAACTTTCGTGTCGTTCCTCTTCTTGTTTCGGTACGTAGGTCGACACAAAGATTTTCGATGGAATTCCAAGATTTCACTCTAAACAAGTGCTACTTTGAGGCCTATGACAAGTGATTCTTAGAAAAACACTCTATCGGTCCACTTGTTCAAATTTAGGCTCTCTCGGGTGAGGCACTTGATTCCATAACCGCAAAAAAGTCTAGCTCGATTCTATAGCCGGAGTGGACACTTCTCTTTGTTTTGAGTTCGCGCTGAAATCAGCGCCAGCTGTCCCTAATGTCACATCCAGAAACATATATTAACGGTTGGGTAACACAATGTAATTGAAACTACCATCATCTAACCTATCCACCCTAACTTCATATGTACCTTTCGTATCGTTCCCCTTCTTGTTTCGGTACGTAGGTCGACATAGAGATTTTCGATGGAATTCCAAGATTTCACTCTAAACAAGTGCTACTTTAAGGCCTAAGACAAGTGATTCTTAGAAAAACTCTCTAATGGTCCACTTGTTCAAATTTAGGTTCTCTAGGGTGAGGCATTTGATTTCACAACCGTCGAAAAGTCTAGCTCGATTCTATAACCGGATTGGAAACTTCTCTTTGTTTTGAGTTCACGCTGAAATCAGCACGAGCAGTCCCTAATGTCACATGCAGAAACATATTTTAACAGTTGGGGAACGCAATGTAATTGATCCTACCATCATCTAAACTATCCACCCTAACTTCTTATGTACCTTTCGTGTCGTTCCCCTTCTTGTTTCGGTACGTAGGTCGACATAGAGATTTTTGATGGAATTCCAAGATTTCACTCTAAACAAGTGCCACTTTGAGGCCTATGACAAGTGATTCTTAGAAAAACTCTCTAATGGTCCACTTGTTCAAATTTAGGTTCTCTAGGGTGCGGCATTTGATTCCACAACCGCCAAAAAGTCTAGCTCGATTCTATAACCGGATTGGAAACTTCACTTTGTTTTGAGTTCACGCTGAAATCAGCGCGAGAAGTCCCAAATCTCACATGCGGGGAACATATATTAACGGTTGGGGAACGCAATGTAATTGATCCTACCATCATCTAACCTATCCACCTAACATCCTATGTACCTTTCGTGCCGTTCCCCTTCTTGTTTCGATGCGTATGTCGACATAAGATTTTTCGATGGAATTCCAAGATTTCACTTTGCAAACAAATGTTACTTTGGGGCCTATGACAAGTGATTCTTAGAAAAACTCTCTCATGGTCCACATCTTCAAATTTAGGTTCTCTAGGGTGAGGCATTTGATTCCACAACCGCCAAAAAGTCTAGCTCAATTCTATAATCAGATTGGAAACTTCTCTTTATTTTGAGTTCACGCTGAAATCAGCGCGAGCAGTCCCAAATGTCACATGCGTAAAACATATATTAACGGTTGGGGAACGCAATGTAATTGATTCTACCATCATCTAACCTATCAACCCTAACATCCTATGTACCTTTCGTGCCGTTCCCCTTCTTGTTTTTCGATGCACGTATGTCGACACCTGAGAGATTTTCGATGGAATTCCAAGATTTCACTCAGTAAACAAAATGTTACTTTGGGGCCTACGACAAGTGATTCTTAGAAAAACTCTCTCATGGTCCATATCTTCAAATTTAGGTTCTCTAGGGTGAGGCATTTGATTCCACAACCGCCAAAAAGTCTAGCTCGATTCTATAACCGGATTGGAAACTTCTCTTTGTTTTGAGTTCACGCTGAAATTAGCACGAGCAGTCCCTAATGTCACATGCGAAACATATTTTAACGGTTGGGGAACGCAATGTAATTGATCCTACCATCATCTAAACTATCCACGCTAACTTCTTATGTACCTTTCGTGTCATTCCCTTCTTGTTTCTGGGCGCGCAGTCGACATAGAGATTTTTGATGGAATTCCAAGATTTCACTCTAAACAAGTGCCACTTTGAGGCCTATGACAAGTGATTCTTAGAAAAACTCTCTAATGGTCCACTTGTTCAAATTTAGGTTCTCTAGGATGAGGCATTTGATTCCACAACCGCCAAAAAGTCTAGCTCGATTCAATAACCGGATTGGAAACTTCACTTTGTTTTATGCGTTCACGCTGAAATCAGCGCCGAACACAGTCCCAAATGTCACATGCGAAAACATATATTAACGGTTGGGGGAACGCAATGTAATTGATCCTACCATCATCTAACCTATCCACCCTAACTTTCTATGTACCTTTCGTGTCGTTCCCCTTCTTGTTTCTGATGCGTAGGTCGCATAGAGTTTTTCGATGGAATTCCAAGATTTCACTCTAAACAAGTGCTACTTTGAGGCCTAAGAAAAGTGATTCTTAGAAAAACTCTCTAATGGTCCACTTGTTCAAATTTAGGTTCTCTAGGGTGAGGCATTTGGTTCCACAACCGCTAAAAAAAGTTAGCTCGATTCTATAACCGGATTGGAAATTTCTCTTTGTTTTGAGTTCGTCTTGAAATCAGCGCCCGCATCCCTATTGTCACATCCGAAACATATGTTAACGGTTGGGGAACACAATGTAATTGATCCTACCATCATCTAACCTATCCACCCTAACTTCCTATGTACCTTTCGTGTCGTTCCCCTTCTTGTTTCGATGCGTAGGTCGACATAGAGAGATTTTCGGTGGAATTCCAAGATTTCACTCTAAACAAGTTCTACTTTGAGGCCTATGACAAGTGATTCTTAGAAAAACTCTCTAATGGTCCACTTTTTCAAATTTAGGTTCTCTAGGGTGAGGCATTTGATTCCACAACCGCGAAAAAGTCTAGCTCGATTCTATAACCGGATTGGAAATTTCTCTTTGTTTTAAGTTCGCTGAAATCAGCGCCGCCAGATCCCTATTGTCACATCCAAGTAACATATATTAACGGTTGGGGAACACAATGTAATTGATC
This sequence comes from Hyparrhenia diplandra, assembly GCA_015847255.1. NCBI lineage: Eukaryota > Viridiplantae > Streptophyta > Magnoliopsida > Poales > Poaceae > Hyparrhenia > Hyparrhenia diplandra. Next base: position 152,807 of record JADLZK010010827.1, on the reverse strand, counting down.
CTACCATCGCCTAACCTATCCACCCTAACTTCCTATGTAACTTTCGTGTCGTTCCCCTTCTTGTTTCTGCAGACGTAGGTCGATTACGTAGATTTTCGATGGAATTTCAAGATTTCACTCTAAACAAGTGCTACTTTGAGGCCTATGACAAGTGATTCTTAGAAAAAACACTCTATCGGTCCACTTGTTCAAATTTAGGCTGTCTCGGGTGAGACACTTGATTCCACAACCGCGAAAAAGTCTAACTCGATTCTATAGCCGGATTGGACACTTCTCTTTGTTTTGAGTTCGCTGAAATCAGCGCCCGGTGTCCCTAATGTCACATCCGAAAACATATATTAACGGTTGGGGAACGCAATGTAATTGGTCCTACCATCATCTAACCTATCCACCCTAACTTCCTATGTACCTTTCGTGTCGTTCCCCTTCTTGTTTCGATGCGTAGGTCGACATAGAGATTTTTGATGGAATTCCAAGATTTCACTCTAAAAACAAGTGCCACTTTGAGGCCTATGACAAGTGATTCTTAGAAAAACTCTCTAATGGTCCACTTGTTCAAATTTAGGTTCTCTAGGGTGAGACATTTGATTCCACAACCGCCAAAAAGCCTAGCTCGATTCTATAACCGGATTGGAAACTTCACTTTGTTTTGAGTTCACGCTGAAATCAGCGCGAGCAGTCCCAAATGTCACATGCAGAAACATATATTAACGGTTGGGGAATGCAATGTAATTGATCCTACCATCATCTAACCTATCCACCCTAACATCCTATGTACCTTTCATGCCGTTCCCCTTCTTGTTTCGGTACGTATGTCGACACAGAGATTTTCGATGGAATTCCAAGATTTCACTGTAAACAAATGTTACTTTGGGGCCTATGACAAGTGATTCTTAGAAAAACTCTCTCATGGTCCACATCTTCAAATTTAGGTTCTCTAGGGTGAGGCATTTGATTCCACAACCGCCAAAAAGTCTAGCTCGATTCTATAACCGGATTGGAAACTTCTCTTTGTTTTGAGTTCATGCTGAAATCAGCGCGAGCAGTCCCTAATGTCACATGCAGAAACATATTTTAACCGTTGGGTAACGCAATGTAATTGATCCTACCATCATCTAACCTATCCACCCTAACTTCCTATGTACCTTTCGTGTCGTTCCCCTTCTTGTTTCGGTACGTAGGTCGCATAGAGATTTTCGGTGGAATTCCAAGATTTCACTCTAAACAAGTTCTACTTTGAGGCCTATTACAAGTGATTCTTAGAAAAACTCTCTAATGGTCCACTTGTTCAAATTTAGGTTCTCTAGGGTGAGGCATTTGATTCCACAACCGCGAAAAAATTCTAGCTCGATTCTATAACCGGATTGGAAATTTCTCTTTGTTTTTAAGTTCGCTGAAATCAGCGCCAGAGTCCCTATTGTCACATCCAAAGAACATATATTAACGGTTGGGGAACACAATGTAATTGATCCTACCATCGCCTAACCTATCCACCCTAACTTCCTATGTAACTTTCGTGTCGTTCCCCTTCTTGTTTCTGGCACGTAGGTCGACCACGTAGATTTTCGATGGAATTTCAAGATTTCACTCTAAACAAGTGCTACTTTGAGGCCTATGACAAGTGATTCTTAGAAAAAACACTCTATCGGTCCACTTGTTCAAATTTAGGTCTCTCGGGTGAGACACTTGATTCCACAACCGCGAAAAAGTCTAACTCGATTCTATAGCCGGATTGGACACTTCTCTTTGTTTTGAGTTCGCGCTGAAATCAGCGCCAGCTGTCCCTAATGTCACATCCAGAAACATATATTAACGGTTGGGGAACGCAATGTAATTGGTCCTACCATCATCTAACCTATCCACCCTAACTTCCTATGTACCTTTCGTGTCGCTCCCCTTCTTGTTTCGGTGACGTAGGTCGACATAGAGATTTTTGATGGAATTCCAAGATTTCACTCTAAACAAGTGCCACTTTGAGGCCTATGACAAATGATTCTTAGAAAAACTCTCTAATGGTCCACTTGTTCAAATTTAGGTTCTCTAGGGTGAGACATTTGATTCCACAACCGCCAAAAAGCCTAGCTCGATTCTATAACCGGATTGGAAACTTCACTTTGTTTTGAGTTCACGCTGAAATCAGCGCGAGCAGTCCCAAATGTCACATGCGAGAAACATATATTGACGGTTGGGGAATGCAATGTAATTGATCCTACCATCATCTAACCAATCCACCCTAACATCCTATGTACCTTTCATGCCGTTCCCCCTTCTTGTTTCGATGCACGTATGTCGACACGTAGATTTTTCGATGGAATTCCAAGATTTCATCAGAAACAAATGTTACTTTGGGGCCTATGACAAGTGATTCTTAGAAAAACTCTCTCATGGTCCACATCTTCAAATTTAGGTTCTCTAGGGTGAGGCATTTGATTCCACAACCGCGAAAAGTCTAGCTCGATTCTATAGCCGGATTGGAAATTTCTCTTTGTTTTGAGTTCAAGCGCTGAAATCAGCGCCCAAATTCCTATTGTCACATCCAAAGAACATATATTAATGGTTGGGGAACGCAATGTAATTGATCCTACCATCATCTAACCTATCCACCCTAACTTCCTATGTACCTTTCGTGTCGCTCCGCTTGTTGTTTCGATGCACGTATGTCAACACGTAGATTTTCGGTGGAATTCAAAGATTTCACTTTGTAAACAAATGTTACTTTGGGGCCTATGACAAGTGATTCTTAGAAAAACTCTCTCATGGTCCACTTGTTCAAATTTAGGTTCTCTAGGATGAGGCATTTGATTCCACAACCGCCAAAAAAGTCCACCTCGATTCTATAACCAGATTGGAAACTTCTCTTTGTTTTGAGTTCACGCTGAAATCAGCGAGCAATCCCTAATGTCACATGCGTAAAACATATATTAACGGTTGGGGAACGCAATGTCATTGATCCTACCATCATCTAACCTATCCAACCTAACTTCCTATGTACCTTGTGTGTCGTTCCCCTTCTTGTTTCGGTACGTATGTCGACATAGAGATTTTCGATGGAATTCCAAGTTTTCACTCTAAACTAGTGCTACTTTGAGGCCTATGACAAGTGATTCTTAGAGAAACTCTCTACTGGTCCACTTGTTCAAATTTAGGTTTTCTAGGGTGAGGCATTTGATTCCACAACCGCCAAAAAGTCCACCTCGATTCTATAACCGGATTGGAAACTTCTCTTTGTTTTGAGTTCACGCTGAAATTAGCGCGAGCAGTCCCTAATGTCACATGCGTAAAACATATATTAATGGTTGGGGAACGCAATGTCATTGATCCTACCATCATCTAACCTATCCAACCTAACTTCCTATGTACCTTTCGTGTCGCTCCCCTTCTTGTTTCGACGTATGTCGACATAGAGATTTTCGATGGAATTCCAAGTTTTCACTCTAAACTAGTGCTACTTTAAGGCCTATGACAAGTAATTCTTAGAAAAACTCTCTAATGGTCCACTTGTTCAAATTTAGGTTCTCTAGGGTGAGGTATTTGATTCCACAACCGCGAAAAAGTCTAGCCTCGATTCTATAACCGGATTGGAAATTTCTCTTTGTTTTTTGAGTTCGCTGAAATCAGCGCCCGGAATCCCTATTGTCACATCCAAAGAACATATATTAACGGTTGGGGAACACAATGTAATTGATCCTACCATCATCTAACCTATCCACCCTAACTTCCTATGTAACTTTCGTGTCGCTCCCCTTCTTGTTTCTGCATGACGTAGGTCGACATAGAGATTTTCGTTGGAATTCCAAGATTACACTCTAAACAAGTGCTACTTTGAGGCCTATGACAAGTGATTCTTAGAAAACACCAGACGGGTCCACTTGTTCAAATTTAGGCACTCTCGGGTTAGACATTTGATTCCACAACCGCGAAAAAGTCTAGCTCGATTCTATAGCCGGATTGGACACTTCTCTTTGTTTTGAGTTCGCGCTGAAATCAGCGCCAGCTGTCCCTAATGTCACATCCAGAAACATATATTAACGGTTGGGGAACGCAATGTAATTGATCCTACCATCATCTAACCTATCCACCCTAACTTCCTATGTACCTTTCGTGTCATTCCCTTCTTGTTTCTAAGACGTAGGTCGACATAGAGAGATTTTTGATGGAATTCCAAGATTTCACTCTAAACAAGTGCTACTTTGAGGCCTATGACAAGTGATTCTTAGAAAAACTCTCTAATGGTCCACTTGTTCAAATTTAGGTTCTCTAGGGTGAGGCATTTGATTCCACAACCGCAAAAAAAGTCTAGCTCGATTCTATAGCCGGATTGGAAATTTCTCTTTGTTTTGAGTTCGCGCTGAAATCAGCGCCAGAAATTCCTATTGTCACATCCAGTAACATATATTAATGGTTGGGGAACGCAATGTAATTGATCCTACCATCATCTAACCTATCCACCCTAACTTCCTATGTACCTTTCGTGTCGTTCCCCTTGTTGTTTCGGTGACGTATGTCAACACGTAGATTTTCGGTGGAATTCAAAGATTTCACCAGAAACAAATGTTACTTTGGGGCCTATGACAAGTGATTCTTAGAAAAACTCTCTCATGGTCCACTTGTTCAAATTTAGGTTCTCTAGGATGAGGCATTTGATTCCACAACCGCCAAAAAAGTCCACCTCGATTCTATAACCGGATTGGAAACTTCTCTTTGTTTTGAGTTCACGCTGAAATCAGCGCGAGCAATCCCTAATGTCACATGCGTAAACATATATTAACGGTTGGGGAACGCAATGTCATTGATCCTACCATCATCTAACCTATCCAACCTAACTTCCTATGTACCTTTCGTGTCGCTCCCTTCTTGTTTCTAAGCACGTATGTCGACATAGAGATTTTCGATGGAATTCCAAGTTTTCACTCTAAACTAGTGCTACTTTGAGGCCTATGACAAGTGATTCTTAGAGAAACTCTCTACTGGTCAACTTGTTCAAATTTAGGTTTTCTAGGGTGAGGCATTTGATTCCACAACCGCCAAAAAAGTCCACCTCGATTCTATAACAGGATTGGAAACTTCTCTTTGTTTTGAGTTCACGCCGAAATTAGCGAAAGCAAATCCTAATGTCACATGCGTAAAACATATATTAATGGTTGGGGAACGAATGTCATTGATCCTACCATCATCTAACCTATCCAACCTAACTTCCTATGTACCTTTCGTGTCGCTCCCTTCTTGTTTCTAAGACGTATGTCGACATAGAGATTTTCGATGGAATTCCAAGTTTTCACTCTAAACTAGTGCTACTTTAAGGCCTATGACAAGTAATTCTTAGAAAAACTCTAATGGTCCACTTGTTCAAATTTAGGTTCTCTAGGGTGAGGTATTTGATTCCACAAATCAAAAAAAGTCTAGCTCGATTCTATAACCGGATTGGAAATTTCTCTTTGTTTTGAGTTCGCTGAAAAATCAGCGCCAGTCCCTATTGTCACATCCAAGAACATATATTAACGGTTGGGGAACACAATGTAATTGATCCTACCATCATCTAACCTATCCACCCTAACTTCCTATGTAACTTTCGTGTCGCTCCCTTCTTGTTTCGCATTACGTAGGTCGACATAGAGATTTTCGTTGGAATTCCAAGATTACACTCTAAACAAGTGCTACTTTGAGGCCTATGACAAGTGATTCTTAGAAAAACACTGTGATCGGTCCACTTGTTCAAATTTAGGCTCTCTCGGTTAGACATTTGATTCCACAACCGCGAAAAAGTCTAGCTCGATTCTATAGCCGGATTGGACACTTCTCTTTGTTTTGAGTTCGCTGAAATCAGCGCCACCGTCCCCTAATGTCACATCCGTAAACATATATTAACGTTTGGGGAACGAATGTAATTGATCCTACCATCATCTAACCTATCCACCCTAACTTCCTATGTACCTTTCGTGTCGCTCCCCTTCTTGTTTCGATGACGTAGGTCGACATAGAGATTTTTGATGGAATTCCAAGATTTCACTCTAAACAAGTGCCACTTTGAGGCCTATGACAAGTGATTCTTAGAAAAAACTCTCTAATGGTCCACTTGTTCAAATTTAGGTTCTCTAGGGCGAGGCATTTGGTTCCACAACCGCCAAAAAGTTAGCTCGATTCTATAACCGATTGGAAATTTCTCTTTGTTTTGAGTTCGTGCTGAAATCAGCACCAGCAAATCCCTATTGTCACATCCGTAAACATATATTAACGGTTGGGGAACACAATGTAATTGATCCTACCATCATCTAACCTATCCACCCTAACTTCCTATGTACCTTTCGTGTCGTTCCCTTCTTGTTTCGGTGACGTAGGTCGACATAGAGATTTTCGATGGAATTCCAAGATTTCACTCTAAACAAGTGCTACTTTGAGGCCTATGACAAGTGATTCTTAGAAAAACTCTCTAATGGTCCACTTGTTCAAATTTAGGTTCTCTTGGGTGAGGCATTTGATTCCACAACCGCGAAAAAGTCTAGCTCGATTCTATAACCGGATTGGAAATTTCTCTTTGTTTTGAGTTCGCGCTGAAATCAGCGCCAGCAGTCCCTATTGTCACATCCAGTAAGATATATTAACGGTTGGGGAACACAATGTAATTGATCCTTCCATCGCCTAACCTATCCACCCTAACTTCCTATGTAACTTTCTTGTCGCTCCCCTTCTTGTTTCGCACGTAGGCTCGACATAGATATTTTCGATGGAATTTCAAGATTTCACTCTAAACAAGTGCTACTTTGAGGCCTATGACAAGTGATTCTTAGAAAAACACTCTATCGGTCCACTTGTTCAAATTTAGGTTCTCTAGGGTGAGGCATTTGATTCCACAACCGCCAAAAAGCCTAGCTCGATTCTATAACCGGATTGGAAACTTCACTTTGTTTTGAGTTCACGTTGAAATCAGCGCCAGAGCAGTCCCAAATGTCACATGCGAAAACATATATTAACGGTTGGGGAACGCAATGTAATTGATCCTACCATCATCTAACCTATCCACCCTAACTTCCTATGTACCTTTTAGTGTCGCTCCCCTTCTTGTTTCGGTGCGTAGGCTCCACATAGAGATTTTCGATGGAATTCCAAGATTTCACTCTAAACAAGTGCTACTTTGAGGCCTATGACAAGTGATTCTTAGAAAAACACTCTATCGGTCCACTTGTTCAAATTTAGGCTCTCTCGGGTGAGACACTTGATTCCACAACCGCGAAAAAGTCTAACTCGATTCTATAGCCGGATTGGACACTTCTCTTTGTTTTGAGTTCGCTGAAATCAAATCAGCCACCGCCCCTAATGTCACATCCGAGAAACATATATTAACGGTTGGGGAACGCAATGTAATTGATCCTACCATCATCTAACTTATCCACCCTAACTTCCTATGTACCCTTCGTGTCGCTCCCCTTCTTGTTTCTGGCACGTAGGTTGACATAGAGATTTTTGATGGAATTCCAAGATTTCACTCTAAACAAGTGCGACTTTGAGGCCTATGACAAGTGATTCTTAGAAAAACTCTCTAATGGTCCACTTGTTCAAATTTAGGTTCTCTAGGGTGAGGCATTTGATTCCACAACCGCCAAAAAAGCCTAGCTCGATTCTATAACCGGATTGGAAACTTCACTTTGTTTTGAGTTCACGTTGAAATCAGCGCGAGCAGTCCCAAATGTCACATGCGTAAAACATATATTAACGGTTGGGGAACGCAATGTAATTGATCCTACCATCATCTAACCTATCCACCCTAACTTCCTATGTACCTTTCGTGTCGCTCCCCCTTCTTGTTTCTGCACGTAGGTCGATATAGAGATTTTCGATGGAATTCCAAGATTTCACTCTAAACAAGTGCTACTTTGAGGCCTATGACAAGTGATTCTTAGAAAAACTCTCTTAATGGTCCACTTGTTCAAATTTAGGTTCTCTAGGGTGAGGCATTTGATTCCACAACCGCGAAAAAGTCTAGCTCGATTCTATAACCGGATTGGACATTTCTCTTTGTTTTGAGTTCGCGCTGAAATCCGGCGCCCGGAGTCCCCTGTTGTCACATCCAAGAACATATATTAACGGTTGGGGAACACAATGTAATTGATCCTTCCATCGCCTAACCTATCCACCCTAACTTCCTATGTAACTTTCGTGTCGTTCCCCTTCTTGTTTCGGTACGTAGGTCGACATAGAGATTTTCGATGGAATTTCAAGATTTCACTCTAAACAAGTGCTACTTTCAGGCCTATGACAAGTGATTCTTAGAAAAACACTCTATCGGTCCACTTGTTCAAATTTAGGCTCTCTCGGGTGAGACACTTGATTCCACAACCGCGAAAAAGTCTAGCTCGATTCTATAGCCGGATTGGACACTTCTCTTTGTTTTGAGTTCGCGCTGAAATCAGCGCCAGCTGTCCCTAATGTCACATCTAGAAACGTATATTAACGGTTGGGGAACGCAATGTAATTGATCCTACCATCATCTAACCTATCCACCCTAACTTCCTATGTACCTTTCGTGTCGCTCCCCTTCTTGTTTCGTACTTATGTCGATTACGTAGATTTTCGGTGGAATTCAAAGATTTCACTTGTAAACAAATGTTACTTTGGGGCCTATGACAAGTGATTCTTAGAAAAACTCTCTCATGGTCCACTTGTTCAAATTTAGGTTCTCTAGGGTGAGGCATTTGATTCCACAACCGCCAAAAAGTCCACCTCGATTCTATAACCGGATAGGAAACTTCTCTTTGTTTTGAGTTCATGCTGAAATCAGCGCGAGCAGTCCCTAATGTCACATGCGAAATATATATTAACGGTTGGGGAACGCAATATCATTGATCCTACCATCATCTAACCTATCCAAGCTAACTTCCTATGTACCTTTCGTGTCGTTCCCCTTCTTGTTTCTTGCAGACGTATGTCGACATAGAGATTTTTCGATGGAATTCCAAGTTTTCACTCTAAACTAGTGCTACTTTGAGGCCTATGACAAGTGATTCTTAGAAAAACTCTCTAATGGTCCACTTGTTCAAATTTAGGTTCTCTAGGGTGAGGCATTTGATTCCACAACCGCGAAAAAAGTCTAGCTCGATTCTATAACCGGATTGAAAATTTCTCTTTGTTTTGAGTTCAAGCTGAAAATCAGCGCCCGCCAGTCCTATTGTCACATCCAAGAACATATATTAACGGTTGGGGAACACAATGTAATTGATCCTTCCATCGCCTAACCTATCCACCCTAACTTCCTATGTAACTTTCGTGTCGTTCCCTTGTGTTTGCACGTAGGTCGACATAGAGATTTTCGATGGAATTTCAAGATTTCACTCTAAACAAGTGCTACTTTCAGGCCTATGACAAGTGATTCTTAGAAAAACACTCTATCGGTCCACTTGTTCAAATTTAGGCTCTCTCGGGTGAGACACTTGATTCCACAACCGCGAAAAAGTCTAGCTCGATTCTATAGCCGGATTGGACACTTCTCTTTGTTTTGAGTTCGCGCTGAAATCAGCGCCAGCTGTCCCTAATGTCACATCCGAGAAAACGTATATTAACGGTTGGGGAACGCAATGTAATTGATCCTACCATCATCTAACCTATCCACCCTAACTTCCTATGTACCTTTTGTGTCGTTCCCCTTCTTGTTTCGGTACGTATGTCGACACAGAGATTTTCGGTGGAATTCAAAGATTTCACTGTAAACAAATGTTACTTTGGGGCCTATGACAAGTGATTCTTAGAAAAACTCTCTCATGGTCCACATCTTCAAATTTAGGTTCTCTAGGGTGAGGCATTTGACTCCACAACCGCCAAAAAGTCCACCTCGATTCTATAACCGGATTGGAAACTTCTCTTTGTTTTGAGTTCACGCTGAAATCAGCGCGAGCAGTCCCTAATGTCACATGCAGAAACATATATTAACGGTTGGGGAACACAATGTCATTGATCCTACCATCATCTATCCTATCCACCCTAACTTCCTATGTACCTTTCGTGTCGTTCCCTTCTTGTCTCGATGACGTATGTCGAAAACAGAGATTTTCGATGGAATTCCAAGTTTTCACTCTAAACTAGTGCTACTTTGAGGCCTATGACAAGTGATTCTTAGAAAAACTCTCTAATGGTCCACTTGTTCAAATTTAGGTTCTCTAGGGTGAGGCATTTGATTCCACAACCGCCAAAAAGTCTAGCTCGATTCTATAACCGGATTGGAAACTTCTCTTTGTTATGAGTTCACGTTGAAATCAGCGCGAGCAGTCCCTAATGTCACACACAATGTAATTGATCCTACCATCATCTAACCTATCCACCCTAACTTCCTATGTACTTTTCGTGTCGTTCCCTCAGATGAGAGCCGACCAATTTATAAGAAATCAAGTATAATTCGCAATTACGAAGCAATCGCAGTCTACACTTGAGTCCATATAAACCCTGTATTCCAGAAATCTCCGAGTGATTTCAAACTCATCAACAATACAACCAAGATCGTTGAACTCAGTAGTTCAAATCCGCAGGTATCTTAAACCAAATTCAGATATATTAAAATCGAGTGTGATGTACACATTTATTTCAAAAGTAGTTCAGAGTGCGGAAGCAATAGGTTTCAAACAAGATAGTTGTACAAATGGAAATAAAATAAAATAGTATAGTGCCAACATAATGTCACCCCCGCATAATAGCATGAGACAGGGAAATATGAAGATTGCCATGCCCTAGGCATTATTCTTCAACCACAAAGAACACACACAACTGGATAGAATCATGCTAGACGGGCACCCGCAATGATGGGAATAAAACCCGTGAGTACTCAATTGTACTCCGCAAGACTTACCCGCCTGGAACCGAGAAAATAAGGAAAAGACTCCAAGGATCATGCTTGGCTTTATCTCGGAGTCATGGACTCACATTTAATTTCAGAAAATAAAGTTGATTAGTGTGCCTACACATACTACTTGAATTCTTCCAAGTTAAAAGGTTACTTATTTATACATAACCATAAGTCCTGTATAGTCAAGGTTAAACATATGCTCAGTAATATAAATAACAAAGATAAGTAACTTGATCATTATTTTAACAGCAGCAACATGCTAAATATAACATATATTGTGATATTAAGACTACGATGTCGTGGGCCGCAACCCGGGTTCTCACTAACCGGGAGACGGCGATTCGAATCGATTGCAAAACCGGTGGCGAATACCTGTCATAAACCGAGGTCTAATTCATGACGGCAGACCCAATCACTCCCGTGGATGTTACGGGACGTAAAGTCTCGGTCTTGCCGGCTACCCCCTCCTTCTTGGGCCACCAAGTGAGCGCAGCAACGAAGACGACGCTTCGTGCGCTTCTTCTTGCGCCCAATCAATCCCAACCTACCACGCCAAAGGAGGAGCGATAAAGCGAGCAAAGCCGGCCCCTAACATTCCCACGAGCTTCGTGGCAAACGACCCAACGGAGCCTACTATATGAACAGGCGTTCAACTTCCGACCATTGGATATAATTTTCTTCAATCTTGAAATGGGCTCTCATTGTTTCTTTGAGTTCTCCATCGATGAAAGAATTCCTTCGTCTATTTTCATGTCCCTTGACTATCCGCCTTCCGAGGGATTTTTAAACCAACCATTTTGCACATTGGAGGGTGCATCAAGTTGAATCCTCTTCTAGCAATGGAGTATCAAGGGTGCAATGTGCCTTCAGACTCTAGGCGTCTATACTTTGTGATAGCCTTTTGTCGGGCATGAATGGTAAGGCACTTCCAGGTTTGTCCTAAGATACCATCTCTAACTACCTTCTTTGTCTCATCTTTAGCTTATCTCGAGTGGAGGTCAAATCAGGACTCTTGGATCTCGGCATAAAGGTGACACACCTCTAAGTAGGTTAGTGGCACAAATCCTCGTAGTATGCACTTATAGCTGAAATTTCAATTCCTGTGTTGGGTAATTCACCTCATGTTTTCCTTGGTTGCCGGGAAGCATAATAATTACCCGCCTTTCTTATATAAGTGCACACCAAAAACTCGTACCATAGGTACCACGAAACACATCAAAAGGTTCCTCCATGTCCGTATGTACAAACACTAGAGTGATTGTTAACAATTCTTGCAAAGTACGAAAAAGTCGCCTCACACTTCGGTGTTTACACGAATTTCTTATCCTTTTACAAAGAACATTGTCATGGGTTCGAAATCTTAAGTCGGTTATAAATTGATAACCGACTAAACTTAAGAAACTCCAAGCCATAGTGACAACATTATTGTCTCCATATTCATAGTCACTGGACTAGATTGGGATCCACAAAATATCGTCTTCGGGTAAGATATGTCCAAAGAACTCGCACTTTCTTCAACTGAATTTTCTACTTGCCGGAACTTAGCAAAGCGCCGTATTCTCCGGAGTTAGTCAACGCTATTCTTAGAGGTTGTACATGGTCTTCTTCATTTCTGAATATACCACAATGTTATCGATAAACATGACCACGGTTATAACTTGGGCGCGAATACCAATTACATTGGGGTACATAAAATAAGCATGGAGCAATTGTCGATCAAAGGACATGACAAAATACTCATACAACTCATATCTTGTAAAGAAGCGGTCTTCAAATTGTCTTGTGGTCAAATCTTGTATTGCTGGTAACCTAGATGAAGATCGATCTACTTAGCATCCGACAATCGACCAAGAGAATGTCAATGCCGAAAATGAATATTTGTTCATAATCAAGCTACCGCATTGAGTGGTCGGTAATCCACACACCTTCTAGGGATTGATCCTCTTTTTTACAAACAGTTTAGGACATCCCTAAGATGAAGAGCTTGATCTAAGCCAACTTTGATCCAATAAATCTTGCCTTTGTAGCTTTGATTCGGCTAACTCTCGCTTAACGACATCCCATAGGATCTTCTAGAACAGGTGTTATTTCCTGGTACTAATTTGCCGCATTCTTCACACCTTTAGCTGGAGTATTCCCGACAACCTTCCAGGAAAACATTCGGAACTTAACATACCACGATCTATGTCCGATGTACCGGCAACTTGCAACGCAGCGAAGATTGGATAGGCAATTGGTGCGTAATTATCTGGATTCCTTTCCATCTCGAGTCTCTCAAGATGGTTGCTCATGTCAAAGTGTCCACAATTGCTTCCCATTATACTTGTCCAACTTAATTCCAAAATGACATACTAGCTCCAACGGACATAACACTTTGTTTAAAGATGTTAGGATTGGTTAACTCTCGTCTTGATCCTTATATTGCTCATTATCTCGCGACCGATTTGATCAATCTCTGCCAACTGACATGATATCCAAGTTCCAATTCAATTATCTATCCATGATGCTCTTGTATATATGTTCGACTCATAAACGAATGTAGAGATTCGAGGTCAAACAAAACAACAACATTAAAATGGTTGGTTAGGCACGTATTGATGGTTACGGCCCTTCTTCTTGGATTTCTTCAAGATTGGTGCAATGGGCTTGTTCAAACTCGGTTTTGTTGACCTCGTTCTTCCTTGGGTGTGGACAAAAACCTTAAAAGTGTCCAAGCTTCTCATAGCCATTGCAGTTACTTTCCCATAAGGGGTCTGTACCTAGCATTCTAAGTCGTCTTGCTCTTCTATACTGGAGTGACATAGGATTTCTTGTACCTAGGGTTTTCATATTGTGGCTCCTTCGGTGGTGCATACTGAAATCTTGCAACAAACCAAAGATAGCCGATCGATGGGTAGTGGAAGTGTCTTTCTAAGCTAAGCCATCTTTGAAAGGGGTTCCGTCTTGATCCCGGTGGCAAAACAAGTGTTGTTATTGTTGTCTTCCTATGCGAGGGCAAGGAAGGTCTTTCTCAACAATATTATGTATCTTTGACAAAGGGTTCTCTTTGAAACAAACTAACTCATTGGCTTCAAAATTCCCATACTCTAGGGCATAGCAGGATTAAATTGTCGAAGGCTTGTAGGTACCAAGTTATCATTTTGGCACCCGGTGTTGCTCTCATAAATTCATCCGCTATCATAGTGATCCCACCGATGTACTTATAAGCCTCACAAAAATTTGTGTGGGCCTAGTCCAGGTAATAGAAGTATTAACTGGGTAAATGGCACAATGGTGAGAACACCATATTCCTACTAGTCCATCCATCGGGTGGGTGGTATACTCATTCTTCAATATTTTGCCAACCAAAATAGACCAAACTTGCTTTCCATTGGTCAAGTTACTTGTCGGCATTTCGAGGCGTAAGGGGTTTGATATCTGTGGAAATCTTTGGGGTGTTGTACTGATTCCTTCACTCTCATGGTGTCCACAACAACCCTACATGGTGTCACGCAATATATTGCGTACTCTCCCCGCTGAGCTAGTTAAAGAACAACTCCCCGGTTAAAGAGAGAGGGTGGTGGTGGTAATTGCTGGTTCTCCTCTATGACTGAATGCAGGATCTAAGGTATCTCCACATGTCCTTAGTGGTGATTACGAGTCGATAATTCCAATAGTGAATATGGGTATTAAATTAGAGCTACACTGAATTTATTGAGAAGTCAACAAATAAAGGTAACCATAATTTAATCATCATATCACCATAGCACTAATACACAAAAGGTGTATAGTGTATGCATAATACACAAAACTTTCAAGGAGCTTGTATCCTTCATTAACTCCATCGAGGTTGGTAGTTCAGTTAATGAAGTCTCGAGTGTTAATTCATTGCTTCTCTTCCAAAGGATTCGTAGTTTGAAATAAAGTCTCCCGAGAAGGATTAGGCTAATGATAAAGCTAAGATACATTTCTCAACCAGGATCACGTGAGAAACTTAACATCTAGCGTATATCTATGGAAACGAGGCATAGCTACCGACGTCCAATGAAGCGTTCGACATGTTACCTCCCCGACAGCATCCTCAACCATCATCCTCTTCACGGTGCGAAGAAGATAGTGTGCATTGAACAACTGATAATACTCCTTTCCTTTGTAGCTATGTTGTATCTCATAAATCCTTTGCACACCTCCTAATTCTGCTGTCTCAACCGATCCTTCTGACATCTCCTTTCTGAAGTCGTGTGTCAGGAAGGAAAAGACATCGTTTCTGCCCTTCACTCGTACTCTAAGCACTACTAGGTTGGTCTCCTTATAGGCTGTACTACCTAACCTTTCTTTTACGTCCAACACCTATTTTCAGCACCAACGTGGGTACTACAGGCTGGTCTTTCTAGAGGTCGAGCTAATCATTGTCGTTGTAGGTCCAACACCATTGCTTGAGCTGGATTTTTCTTCTTCTCACAATCCAGGGTGTCTCAATTATTCCGACGTCCTTTTGCATAGCTTGCAACCCTCGAGTTGCTACTCTATTACATTCGGCATTCTTCAAGGCTGCACAGTTGACAGTGGTTGCTTTGTGAAGCACTCTAGCGGCTTTCTACTTGTCCTTCTGGTATTCCTTTGCTCTCACTTTTCTCCTTGTTAGCTACTACCATAGTATTCCTGTACTAGTACTCCTTGTCATTCATGATCCAAAGTGTGGCAAACATGGTATTTACGATCTCGCATAAGCTACCATGCCTTCCATCAAAATTGTACCCTCTGACTGGATCCAATTAGCAATGCTTTAGATCATCTCTCTCGAATTCTGGTATTGTTGTACCCTTCGAGGTTCTAGGATTCTTCGGCATGGGGCTCTTCAATGAATTAGCTACTACTAGCTATTTGGTACAAGGGCCACTGGTAACAAGGTTTGGTGATTTTGGTGAGAGTAAGACTTAAGTTGATCAGTTTTATCAAAAAGGGACGAAAGTACCTTAACAAGGGACGACAAAGAGAAGAAAAGGAAAGAGAGGGAATGTATCTCCATTTTATTTATGTGAATGCATGAATGCGTAACCATTATAAACATGATGCATGAACGTAACTTTACGTCCTCACAAGATTAGGAAAAGATTAGTTGCTACTCGCTTATAAGTGGTGGCACAACCAACGTTCTCAAAAAAGAAAACAAATCGCAGCTAGTCGATCTACACGTTTCGCGTGGTTAGTGTACCTGCACGCTTTCATTTCAGCCCACAATATATTTATGCAATGCATGAATTTAAATTGCATATACCTGCTTCGTCAGGTCCACCCGACGGCATCGCATACCTTATGGAACAACACATTTTACACCCGGCACACCCGTGTACCCATACACAAGTCTACAGGGGCACTACCCAACCGTGGAGCTCTCAAAACATTTTATTTTTACCCCACTAGACCGGCGGTTGTCCGATCATGCTCTCACAACTCACATCTTTACCTTGGGCGAGGCATTGAACATCATTTACCCGGGGCGTATTTCTCGCGATCCAATCATGACTACTCAAGTGAGTAGCCCCCGTACTACTGGCCGCACGGCAACCCAACACAAACAACAAAATATGATGCAATAACCCATCCCAAGTTAGAAAAGCCACCGACCGTCCTTAATTGGGCATAAAGGGTATGACCATGGCACTATTAATTTTGAAAATCTTTTACTCACACCACTGAAAATATTTTGTTTTGCAAAATTTTCACAAAAGATTAGTGGTTCATTTTAATTTTAATACCAGATCGGATTGTTAAGTACTGAACTAAGCTCGATGTCACCGTGACAGAGCCGACACCAATTTATAAGAAATCAAGTATAATTCGCAATTACGTAAGCAATCGCAGTCTACACTTGAGTCCATATAAACCCAAAGATTCCGTAAATCTCCGAAAGTGATTTCAAACTCATCAACAATACAACCAAGATCGTTGAGCTCAAGAGTTCAAATCCGCGGTATCTTAAACCAAATTCAGATATATTAAAATCGAGTGCGATGTACACATTTATTTCAAAAAGTAGTTCAGAGTGCGGAAGCAATAGCTTTCGAAACAAGATAGTTGTACAGCGGAAATAAAATAAAATAGTATAGTGCCAACATAATGTCACCCCTGTTAATAGCATGAGACAGGGAAATATGGAGATTGCCATGCGCTAGGCATTGTTCTTCAACCACAAAGAACACACAACCGATAGAATCATGCTAGATGGGGCACCTCGCAATGTGGGAATAAACCCGTGAGTACTCAATTGTACTCCATAAGACTTACCCGTCTGGAACCGTAAAATAAGGAAAAAGACTCCAAGGATCATGCTTGGCTTTATCCGAGCTAGTGACTCACATTTAATTTCGAGAAAATAAAGTTGATTAGTGCGCCTACACATACTACTTGAATTCTTCCAAGTTAAAAGGTTACTTATTTATACATAACCATAAGTCCCGTATAGTCAAGGTTAAACATATGCTCAGTAATATAAATAACAGCATAAGTAACTTGATCATTATTTTAACAGCAGCAACATGCTAAATATAACATATATTGTGATATTAAGACTACGATGTCGTGGGCGCAACCCGGGTTCTCACTAACCGGGAGAGATGGCGATTCGAATCGATTGCAAACCAGTCCGGCGAATACCCCCGTCATAAACCAGGTCTAATTCATGACGGGGACCCAATCACTCCCACGACGTTACGGGGACGTAAAGTCTCGGGTCTTGCCGGGCTACCCCCTCCTTCTTGGGCCACCAAGTGAGTTCAGCAACGAAGACGGCGCTTTGTGCGCATCTTCTTGCTCCCAATCAATGCCAACCTACCACGCCAAAAAGGAGGAGCGATAAAGCGAGCAAAGCCGGCCCCTAACATTCCCACGAGCTTCGTGGCAAACGACCCAACGGAGCCTACTATATGAACAGGTACGTTGTTGACACCTGTTATAGCATAAAATATATAGGCTTTTAAAAACTGAAATAAGGGCTTAAAATGAATATCAACATAGTATAGGGGCTTTACCTATAATTCCACGAGTTTTGGTGATTTATATATTTTTCAGGGATTAAACAGAAAACGCCCAAGAGTTTGCAAGCCCTACGACATAAAAGACGTATCCGTGAAGCAATCCAACTTGAGACCCACGTAAGAACATTCCGTAAGAGACCGTAGGCACGACCCACAAGCCGGGGCCCACCGGCGTGGGGCCTGGCGGCCGCGGCCACCTTCTAGGGCGGCCGCCCTTTGGTCCCACTGTCGCCGCTGAGCGTCTTGTTAGGTCGGTTCATAACCGCCATTAAGAAGAGATCTACACCGTTGCTCAAGGTCGGTTTGATCCAAGGGCTGTCGTGCACGCTCTAGGGCTATATAAGGAGCCCCCCTGCCCCCAGGGTGAAACCCTAATTCATTCTAATTCATTCCATTCATATCTCTTGACCTGTTGGTCTTGGAGGTGTCCCAATGTGAGGACAACCTCTCCACTAGAGAATTAGGGCTAGCCTCTCCAATGTAGTAGATTAGCAACTAGGGAGTTAGGGAGAGCGGGCTATGCTCCTGGTTTTGGAGGAATCTACAGAGTTTGGTATGTCTTGTATCCTTTCTTTGTAAGACATTATGATTTATTATATATTTATCTTCTCTATTTACTTTCATTCATTTAATTGGTTAGTATAGTTGTTATATCATTGCATGGGATCTTCGCTCGCATTGAGTGCTCTAGTTATAGACATAATTAGAGTAGTAATTGATAGTGTAGACATGGTGTCTAGACTAGAGGTTACCTGAGATTGCACCCAACCCCACGGATTGTTTGTGGTAGCCCCAGGTGGTGACAGCCCTGATGGCCGATGTATTCCACCACGTTCGGGTTGGTGTTTGTAGGACCGTAGTCGGAGCTTCCTAGCCCCCCTCTCATCCCCCCGTCGTGGGCTAGTGTTCCCGATGTCCCAAAGTGTGATGGTATGATTGCTATCATAGAACCTAAGTAATAGAGAAGTACATAGGAACCTAGATCTCTCCCGCTGTCCTCTCAACATGCTACTACACATTTATCATTAGGAATTCTCTTGTGTGATTGATATTATTCATAACTCCTATCATTTACCATTTACCCCCTCACTTTAGTTAGTGGTTTGCTTAGTTAGTAGATGCATGATTGTGACTTATTAGATTCTTTAGCCAACGCTTCCCTGTGGATACGATACTCTAGAATACTCATCCTAGGAAAAGCTACAATGGTAGGTGTTTCTGTGGCGCTTGCGGAATCCTTCATATTCTTTTAGCACTTAATAAATACCAACATACGTTCAACTTCCGACCACATTCCGACAAAGAGTAAGTCCTTAATCGATAGGATGGGAAGACCACAATATCCATCCAATCTCACATGTTTTATTAACCAGGTTATCGAAGAATACTTGTTAGTCACCCATGTGACTAACCACAAACATCCTCTCAAGTGACCGGAATCACCGTCTCATCGCAATCATTATAATCGAGCATTTAACCTAGACTTTGCTAATAGGATAGGGTAACAACTTCAGCAAAGGATATCTCGTGCATCAACGGTTTCAACCACTTTCCTAAACTTAATGCATCAATATATATAAAGGACGCAAATCAATTTAGTTAGGAAGCATGGGAAAGGGCAGCATGCACCGGGGCTTGCCTTCGTAAAGATGTTAGAAGAAGGCTTGGGCACTTCAGCGAGTTCGATGGCTTGTCCCGCTTCTTCTTCTCGACCTCCTCTTGCTGCACTTCTAGGTGTGTACCCCTCCTTCTTGCTGCTCCTTGATCTTCTCGTGCTCTCTCTTTAGATCCAATATGAATGTGCATCCAAGAATAAATATTAAGGAATGCACGACTGATGAGGAATGGGTGAATGCATTATGAGGTATGATATTAGTAAGTAGATATCTCTTCTGTAGAAACACAATTAAAACTACACAAGAGACCCTAATAACCTACATCAAGCAAAACACCCTATTTCACTAATACACTGAAAATGGCAGCTAGACATGCTGTCCTTAAAACAGTCACACAGGAGTTCTATAACTCGAAATGCAGCAAACAAATACTTGTTGGAAAGCTAACAAAAATATCTATAAGACATTCCATACCATCCTGAACTGATTCTGACATTAACAGCCTCAAAAAAAACAGAGAAAACAGAGGCTCTGATTCTAATCCATTTCAGCACATACAACTACTATAACTTGCAAACTACTCATGCAAACCTTACCAAACTTGACCAGCAAGCAAACTATGTCATAATCTATCAAATAAACCTATGGAACAAGCCAAAAGATAAACTAATGCACATGAAATGACATTCCCTAAATATCCACTACACATGCACACTTTAATTATAAAAGCTAGGATTAATAAATTGACCAAAAGCACAAGGCTATCAAACTAAGCATATCAACAGGTCCTAATCATGCTAGGAACAATTGGTAAACCAACCAAAACATATTACCCTAATATAAACATGCATTTCTAGGGTATTTCCAATGCAACACAATTATGATAAATACATAAACACCTCAGGAAATTCTACAAAAATTACCGAGCATCCTACTTGGTCTACAAAGGCTACCATAAAAATCTCATGGCAAAAACATGCATATGCTGTCCTACACAAAAATGACAAGCTAGCAATAAATCTATGCATGAAAATACTTTATACTACGAAAAGTGTCGGACAACAGATTTCTGAGTATGACAGGGCTACTAAAACCTATCAAAACCAAGCACATCAAGTCTCACATTCAAAACCCTAGTAATTATTTTTTCTATGAATTTCCTAAGAAAGCATGGTAAATAACACATAAATCAAAAATGGTATTTCCACCACAGAACCTAGGGTCAAACATATTTTTCCCATGCTGTACATCACAAAACTTGAACATTTTGTACAGGGGACCACTATTTTGTCATGCACCAAAAGAAAGATACACATTTATCTATTTTCATGGCAATAAATGCAATAAATGTAAATAAATATAAAAACTACTAGAAACTACCATCTCACATTTTTCTATCATAGATCAGAGCATAACAAACATGACAAAATTTGTCTCACCCAATTCGAGCTAAAATCACCAAGTTATGAATTTTACAAGTCATGCATGCATTTCTCGAAATCAAGAAATATAAAGGATATTGCCCCTGCCAAGCCGGCCCACACGGCAGTGACTTCGGATTGGAGGGGGCGGCGGCGAGCGGCGGATCTTTGCCGGCGTTGAGTTTCTCGGCGAGCTAAGGGCACCGCGGGTTCCTCTCGTCGAGATCTACGATTGGTACCCAAACCCCAAGCGATTGCGATGGTAGCGGCTCGGCGGCGAACGGCGGCGATGGCGGCGGGCTCGCCTCTGCCTCGCTGGTCCCCGATATGGCGAGGTGGGATGGCGTGTGCACGGCCCCAGCACATCAAGGCGACGGCGTAGGGGCTCGAAGTGCGCGACGCGGATTGAGACGGCGGTAGGCCCGCGATGCATGGCGCCGAACATGGCCGGCGACACGACAACGGCTGGCGCGGGCGTTCCCGAGATGAAGGGGCGGATTCTCCCGATGGACGGTGCACGAGCATGAGCAGGACGAGGCGACGTCTGCGCGCGCCGCGACGCCGTGCGCGATCGACGGCCCAGCCACGGCGGCCCGCGCTGCCGGCGGCCTTACTCGACGCCATGGCGGGCGAAACCGCCATTCGGATTCAGGCCTTAGTTCGGCTCCACGGGTTGCTCGGGGAGGTAGAGGGCGAGGTGGCGGGCTTCGACCAGTTTCGGGAGCGGGCTAAGGCGATGGTGGTGGCGGTTTGCGTCGGCGACGGCGAGGTCGGCCATGGCGCCGATTTTTCCGGGCGACGAGGAAACCGGCTGATTGGCCGTCACTTTGCTCGATCCAAGGTTCCGTGAGGGTCGGGGAGATGGTGCTCAAGGTGGCGAGGTTGCCGGGCGCTTTGGTCGGGCGCGACGGTCGTGGTGGCGTTCGACGCCGGGCGGCGCCAATGGCCACGGCGGCCGACTCTCGGCCGCCATACGGCTTTGCTTGGGCAGGAAGGGAGCGAGGGATGGAGTGCGGACGGAAGGGCGGCTGCGGCGGTGCTCCACTTCAAGTCACGAGCGCCGGGCCGGGATCGGGAGACGACGCGGCGACACGCGGCACGCCGCTCCACGGGACGCGGCAGCGGTGGCCGGGCGGTTTTTAGAGACAGAAAAGTTCAAGCGTCACTAAAGACTGATTTGAAACCCTAATTCGATTTGTTTGCCCCCAGCATCGAGATACGTGCAAAACTAGCCAAAGCTCATATTGAATGAAATGTTCCTTATAAAATTCTGAGCATTTCATATATGGGTAGAAAGTTTTGGCTAGTTTGGCCTAGATTAGAAACTACGATCAATCAAAGCTCGACTACTCCAATGGTCAAAGCAAACCCTAATTTCATTCAAATCAAACTGTTTTTTCGACTTTTTCGAACACGATCCACCCAATTTCATGAAACGATCCTATAACACCTTTTGTTCTACACTAAATTACCTACACTTTCCATGAAGGGTGCACACACATGCATAAACCCTAACTATGACTTTTTAAGCAAAAACAAGACAAAGTGCTTCCAAAGTCAAACAAGGTCAAATCAAGTCAAACCATTATTATAAAACATAATTAGAAGACATGACCAACATCAACCTTGCTCTAAAACATCACATAAACATAGCTAACAATGATTAAAGATCAAACAACTAATTATGCAAGCATTTCATACATGAAATGACAAGGCAAAGCATAGCATGCAATTATAAGCAAAACATGATATGAATGATAGATGCATGCATGCTAATGATGCTTAGGGTATGAAATGCATATGCTAATGACATGCTTAACACCAGGGTGTTACATCGCCTTCTTGTTTTGATGCGTAGGTCGACATAGAGATTTTCGATGGAATTCCAAGATTTCACTCTAAACAAGTGCTACTTTGAGGCCTATGACAAGTGATTCTTAGAAAAACTCTCTAATGGTCCACTTTGTTCAAATTTAGGTTCTCTAGGGTGAGGCATTTGATTCCACAATCGCCAAAAAGTCTTGCTCGATTCTATAACCGGGATTGGAAACTTCTCTTTGTTTTTAGTTCACGCTTGAAATCAGCGCGAAAGCAGATCCCCTAATGTCACATGCGTAAAACATATTTTAACGGTTGGGGAACGCAATGTAATTGATCCTACCATCATCTAACCTCTCCACCCTAACTTCCTATGTACCTTTCGTGTCGTTACCCTTCTTGTTTCTGCATGCGTAGGTCGACATAGAGATTTTCGATGGAATTCCAAGATTTCACTCTAAACAAGTGCTACTTTGAGGCCTATGACAAGTGATTCTTAGAAAAACTCTCTAATGGTCCACTTGTTCAAATTTAGGTTCTCTAGGGTGAGGCATTTGATTCCACAACCGCGAAAAAGTCTAGCTCGATTCTATAACCGGATTGGAAATTTCTCTTTGTTTTGAGTTCATACTGAAATCGATTGCCAGCGATCCCTATTGTCACCTCGAAACATATATTAACGGTTAGGGGAACGCAATGTAATTGATGTTACCATCATCTAACCTATCCACCCTAACTTCCTATGTAACTTTCGTGTCGCTTCCCCTTCTTGTTTCTGATGCGTAGGTCGACATAGAGATTTTCGATTGAATTCCAAGATTTCACTCTAAATAAGTGCTACTTGAGGCCCATGACAAGTGATTCTTAGAAAAACACTCTATTGGTCCACTTGTTCAAATTTAGGTTCTCCCGGGTGAGGCACTTGATTCCACAACCGCGAAAAAAGTCTAGCTCGATTCTATAGCCGGATTGGACACCTCTCTTTGTTTTTGAGTTCAAAATGAAATCGGTGCCACCGTCCCCTAATGTCACATCCAAAACATATATTAACGGTTGGGGAACGCAATGTAATTGATCCTACCTTAATCTAACCTATCCACCCTAACTACCTATGTACCTTTCGTGGCGTTCCCCTTGTTTCTCGCAGCGTAGGTCGACATATAGATTTTCGATGGAATTCCAAGATTTCACAATAAACAAGTGCTACTTTGATGCATATGACAAGTGATTCTTAGAGAAACTCTCTAATGGTCCACTTGTTCAAATTTAGGTTTTCTAGGGTGAGGCATTTGATTCCACAACCGCGAAAAAAAGTCTAGCTCGATTCTATAACCGGATTGGAAATTTCTCTTTGTTTTGAGTTCGCGCTGAAATCAGCGCCCGGCCAGATCCCTATTGTCACCTCCGAAAACATATATTAGCGGTTGGGGAACGCAATGTAATTGATCGCATACCATCATCTAACCTATCCACCCTAACTTCCTCTCAGTAACTTTCATGTCGTTCCCCTTCTTGTTTGGTACGTAGGTCGACATAGAGATTTTTCGATGGAATTCCAAGATTTCACTCTAAACAAGTGCGACTTTGAGGCCTATGACAAGTGATTCTTACAAAAACACTCTATCGGTCCACTTGTTCAAATTTAGGCTCTCTCGGTTGAGGCACTTGATTCCACAACCGTGAAAAGGTCTAGCTTCGATTCTATAGCCGGATTGGACACTTATCTTTGTTTTGAGTTCGCGCTGAAATTAGCGCCACCTGTCCCTAATGTCACATCCAGAAATATATATTAATGGTTGGAGAACGCAATGTAATTGATCCTACCATCATCTAACCTATCCACCCTAACTTCCTGTGTACCTTTCATGTCGCTGCCCTTCGGTTTCTCGGCGTGTAGGTCTCCATAGAGAGATTTTGATGGAATTCCAAGATTTCACTCTAAACAAGTGCTACTTTGAGGCCTATGACAAGTGATTCTTAGAAAAACTCTCTAATGTCCACTTGTTCAAATTTAGGTTCTCTAGGGTGAGGCATTTGATTCTACAACCGCCCAAAAGTCTAGCTCGATTCTATAACCGGATTGGAAACTTCTCTTTGTTTTTGAGTTCACGCTGAAATCAGCGCAAGGAGTCCCAAATGTCACATGCAGAAACATATATTAACGGTTAGGGAACGCAATGTAATTGATCCTACCATCATCAAACCTATCCACCCTAACTTCCTATGTACCTTTCGTGTTCCCCCTTCTTGTTTCTGATGCATTATGCTCCATATGAGTAGATTTTCGATGGAATTCTAAGATTTCACTTTGTAAACAAGTGCTACTTTGGGGCCTATGGTAAGTGATTCTTAGAAAAACTCTCTCATGGGCCACATCTTCAAATTTAGGTTCTCTAGGGTGAGGCATTTGATTCCACCACCGCCAAAAAGTCTACCTCAATTCTATAACCGGATTGGAAACTTCTCTTTGTTTTGAGTTCACGCTAATATCAGCGTGAGCAGTCCCTAATGTCACATGCAGAAACATATTTTAACGGTGGGGTAACGCAATGTAATTGATCCCACCATCATGCAACCTATCCACCCCTAATTTCCTATGTACCTTTCGTATCGTTCCCCTCCTCGTTTCTATGCGTAGGTTGACATAGAGATTTTCGATGGAATTCCAAGATTTCACTCTAAACAAGTGCTACTTTGAGGCCTATGACAAGTGATTCTTAGAAAAACTCTCTAATGGTCCACTTGTTCAAATTTAGGTTCTCTAGGGTGAGGCATTTGATTCCACAACCGCCAAACAAAGTCTAGCTCGATTCTATAACCGGATTGGAAACTTCTCTTTGTTTTGAGTTCACGCTGAAATCAGCGCGAGCAGTCGCTAATGTCACATGCGTAAAACATATTTTAACGGTTGGGGGAACGCAATGTAATTGATCCTACCATCATCAAACCTATCCACCCTAACTTCCTATGTACCTTTCGTGTCGCTCCCTTCTTGTTTCTGATGCGTATGTCCACACGTAGATTTTCGATGGAATTCTAAGATTTCACTTTGTAAACAAGTGCTACTTTGGGGCCTATGGTAAGTGATTCTTAGAAAAACTCTCTCATGGGCCACATCTTCAAATTTAGGTTCTCTAGGGTGAGGCATTTGATTCCACAACCGCCAAAAAGTCTACCTCGATTTTATAACCGGATTGGAAACTTCTCTTTGTTTTGAGTTCACGCTGAAATCAGCGTGAGCAGTCCCTAATGTCACATGCGTAAAACATATTTTAACGGTGGGGTAACGCAATGTAATTGATCCCACCATCATCTAACCTATCCACCCTAATTTCCTATGTACCTTTCGTATCGTTCCCTTCTTGTTTTCGTGCACGTAGGTTGACACAGAGATTTTCGATGGAATTCCAAGATTTCACTCTAAACAAGTGCTACTTTGAGGCCTATGACAAGTGATTCTTAGAAAAACTCTCTAATGGCCCACTTGTTCAAATTTAGGTTCTCTAGGGTGAGGCATTTGATTCCACAACCGCCAAACAGTCTAGCTCGATTCTATAACCGGATTGGAAACTTCTCTTTGTTTTGAGTTCACGCTGAAATCAGCGCGAGCATCATCTAATGTCACATGCACATGTAAAAACATATTTTAACGGTTGGGGAACGCAATGTAATTGATCCTACCATCATCAAACCTATCCACCCTAACTTCCTATGTACCTTTCGTGCGTTCCCCTTCTTGTTTCGATGCGTATGTCGACACTGCAGATTTTCGATGGAATTCTAAGATTTCATCAGTAAACAAGTGCTACTTTGGGGCCTATGGTAAGTGATTCTTAGAAAAAACTCTCTCATGGGCCACATCTTCAAATTTAGGTTCTCTAGGGTGAGGCATTTGATTCCACAACCGCCAAAAAGTCTACCTCGATTTTATAACCGGATTGGAAACTTCTCTTTGTTTTGAGTTCACGCTGAAATCAGCGTGAGCAGCGAAATCCCTAATGTCACATGCGTAAAACATATTTTAACGGTGGGGTAACGCAATGTAATTGATCCCACCATCATCTAACCTATCCACCCCTAACTTCCTATGTACCTTTCGTATCGTTCCCCTTCTTGTTTCTCGCAACGTAGGTTGACATAGAGATTTTCGATGGAATTCCAAGATTTCACTCTAAACAAGTGCTACTTTGAGGCCTATGACAAGTGATTCTTAGAAAAACTCTCTAATGGTCCACTTGTTCAAATTTAGGTTATCTAGGGTGAGGCATTTGATTCCACAACCGCCAAACAGTCTAGCTCAATTCTATAACCGGATTGGAAACTTCTCTTTGTTTTTGAGTTCACGCTGAAATCAGCGCGAAGCAGTCATCTAATGTCACATGTAGAAACATATTTTAACGGTTGGGGAACGCAATGTAATTGATCCTACCATCATCAAACGTATCCACCCTAACTTCCTATGTACCTTTAAATGCCGATCCCCTTCTTGTTTTTTGCACGTATGTACATTAACACGTAGATTTTCGATGGAATTCTAAGATTTCACTTTGAAACAAGTGCTACTTTGGGGCCTATGGTAAGTGATTCTTAGAAAACTCTCTCATGGGCCACATCTTCAAATTTAGGTTCTCTAGGGTGAGGCATTTGATTCCACAACCGCCAAAAAAGTCTACCTCGATTCTATAACCGGATTGGAAACTTCTCTTTGTTTTTGAGTTCACGCTGAAATCAGCGTGAGCAGTCCCTAATGTCACATGCGTAAAACATATTTTAACGGTGGGGTAACGCAATGCAATTGATCCCACCATCATCTAACCTATCCACCCTAATTTCCTATGTACCTTTCGTATCGTTCCCCTTCTTGTTTCGATGCACGTAGGTTGACACAGTAGATTTTCGATGGAATTCCAAGATTTCACTCTAAACAAGTGCTACTTTGAGGCCTATGACAAGTGATTCTTAGAAAAACTCTCTAATGGTCCACTTGTTCAAATTTAGGTTCTCTAGGGTGAGGCATTTGATTCCACAACCGCCAAACAGTCTAGCTCGATTCTATAACCGGATTGGAAACTTCTCTTTGTTTTGAGTTAACGCTGAAATCAGCGCGCGACCAGTCGCTAATGTCACATGCGTAAAACATATTTTAACGGTTGGGGGAACGCAATGTAATTGATCCTACCATCATCAAACGTATCCACCCTAACTTCCTATGTACCTTTCGTGTCGCTCCCCTTCTTGTTTCGACGTATGTCGAATACGAGATTGTCGATGGAATTCTAAGATTTCACTCAGAACAAGTGCTACTTTGGGGCCTATGGTAAGTGATTCTTAGAAAAACTCTCTCATGGGCCACATCTTCAAATTTAGGTTCTCGATGGTGAGGCATTTGATTCCACAACCGCCAAAAAGTCTACCTCGATTCTATAACCGGATTGGAAACTTCTCTTTGTTTTGAGTTCACGCTGAAATCAGCGTGAGCAGTCCCTAATGTCACATGCAGAAACATATTTTAACGGTGGGGTAACGCAATGTAATTGATCCCACCATCATCTAACCTATCCACCCTAATTTCCTATGTACCTTTCGTATCGTTCCCCTTCTTGTTTCGGTACGTAGGTTGACACAGAGATTTTCGATGGAATTCCAAGATTTCACTCTAAACAAGTGCTACTTTGAGGCCTATGACAAGTGATTCTTAGAAAAACTCTCTAATGGTCCACTTGTTCAAATTTAGGTTCTCTAGGGTGAGGCATTTGATTCCACAACCGCCAAAACAGTCTAGCTCGATTCTATAACCGGATTGGAAACTTGTCTTTGTTTTGAGTTCACGCTGAAATCAGCGCGAGCAGTCGCTAATGTCACATGCGTAAAACATATTTTAACGGTTGGGGAACGCAATGTAATTGATCCTACCATCATCAAACCTATCCACCCTAACTTCCTATGTACCTTTCGTATCGCTCCCCTTCTTGTTTTGATGCATTAGGTTGACACAGATTTTCGATGGAATTCCCAGATTTCACTCTAAACAAGTGCTACTTTGAGGCCTATGACAAGTGATTCTTAGAAAAACTCTCTAATGGTCCACTTGTTCAAATTTAGGTTCTCTAGGGTGAGGCATTTGATTCCACAACCGCCAAACAGTCTAGCTCGATTCTATAACCGATTGGAAACTTCTCTTTGTTTTGAGTTCACGCTGAAATCAGCGCTGAGCAAATCTAATGTCACATGCGAAAACATATTTTAACGGTTGGGGAACGCAATGTAATTGATCCTACCATCATCAAACCTATCCACCCTAACTTCCTATGTACCTTTCGTATCGCTCCCCTTGTTGTTTCGGTAGGTATGTCGACCGCGTAGATTTTCGATGGAATTCTAAGATTTCACTCTAAACAAGTGCTACTTTGAGGCCTATGGCAAGTGTGATTCTAAGAAAAACTCTCTAATGGTCCACTTGTTCAAATTTAGGTTCTCTAGGGTGAGGCATTTGATTCCACAACCGCCAAACAGTCTAGCTCAATTCTATAACCGGATTGGAAACTTCTCTTTGTTTTGAGTTCACGCTGAAATCAGCCGAAATGCGCTAATGTCACATGTAGAAACATATTTTAACGGTTGGGGAACGCAATGTAATTGATCCTACCATCATCAAACGTATCCACCCTAACTTCCTATGTACCTTTCGTGCCGATCCCCTTCTTGTTTCGCATGACGTATGTCGACATTACGTAGATTTTCGATGGAATTCTAAGATTTCACCGTAAACAAGTGCTACTTTGGGGCCTATGGTAAGTGATTCTTAGAAAACTCTCTCATGGGCCACATCTTCAAATTTAGGTTCTCTAGGGTGAGGCATTTGATTCCACAACCGCCAAAAAAGTCTACCTCGATTCTATAACCGGATTGGAAACTTCTCTTTGTTTTGAGTTCACGCTGAAATCAGCGTGAGCAGTCCCTAATGTCACATGCGTAAAACATATTTTAACGGTGGGGTAACGCAATGCAATTGATCCCACCATCATCTAACCTATCCACCCTAATTTCCTATGTACCTTTCGTATCGTTCCCCTTCTTGTTTCGATGACGTAGGTTGACACACAGATTTTTCGATGGAATTCCAAGATTTCACTCTAAACAAGTGCTACTTTGAGGCCTATGACAAGTGATTCTTAGAAAAACTCTCTAATGGTCCACTTGTTCAAATTTAGGTTCTCTAGGGTGAGGCATTTGATTCCACAACCGCCAAACAGTCTAGCTCGATTCTATAACCGGATTGGAAACTTCTCTTTGTTTTGAGTTAACGCTGAAATCAGCGCGACCCGGTCGCTAATGTCACATGCGTAAACATATTTTAACGGTTGGGGAACGCAATGTAATTGATCCTACCATCATCAAACGTATCCACCCTAACTTCCTATGTACCTTTCGTGCCGTTCCCCTTCTTGTTTCGGTACGTATGTCGACACAGAGATTGTCGATGGAATTCTAAGATTTCACTGTAAACAAGTGCTACTTTGGGGCCTATGGTAAGTGATTCTTAGAAAAACTCTCTCATGGGCCACATCTTCAAATTTAGGTTCTCGATGGTGAGGCATTTGATTCCACAACCGCCAAAAAAGTCTACCTCGATTCTATAACCGGATTGGAAACTTCTCTTTGTTTTGAGTTCACGCTGAAATCAGTGTGAGCAGTCCCTAATGTCACATGCGTAAACATATTTTAACGGTGGGGTAACGCAATGTAATTGATCCCACCATCATCTAACCTATCCACCCTAATTTCCTATGTACCTTTCGTATCGTTCCCCTTCTTGTTTCGGTACGTAGGTTGACACGTAGATTTTCGATGGAATTCCAAGATTTCACTCTAAACAAGTGCTACTTTGAGGCCTATGACAAGTGATTCTTAGAAAAAACTCTCTAATGGTCCACTTGTTCAAATTTAGGTTCTCTAGGGTGAGGCATTTGATTCCACAACCGCCAAACAGTCTAGCTCGATTCTATAACCGGATTGGAAACTTGTCTTTGTTTTGAGTTCACGCTGAAATCAGCGCGAGCGATCGCTAATGTCACATGCGAAAACATATTTTTTAACGGTTGGGGAACGCAATGTAATTGATCCTACCATCATCAAACCTATCCACCCTAACTTCCTATGTACCTTTCGTATCGTTCCCCTTCTTCTTTCTATGCGTAGGTTGACACAGAGATTTTCGATGGAATTCCCAGATTTCACTCTAAACAAGTGCTACTTTGAGGCCTATGACAAGTGATTCTTAGAAAAACTCTCTAATGGTCCACTTGTTCAAATTTAGGTTCTCTAGGGTGAGGCATTTGATTCCACAACCGCCAAACAGTCTAGCTCGATTCTATAACCGGATTGGAAACTTCTCTTTGTTTTGAGTTCACGCTGAAATCAGCGCGAGCAGTCGCTAATGTCACATGCAGAAACATATTTTAACGGTTGGGGAACGCAATGTAATTGATCCTACCATCATCAAACCTATCCACCCTAACTTCCTATGTACCTTTTCGTGTCGCTCCCCTTCTTGTTTCTGCAGACGTATGTCGACACAGATTTTCGATGGAATTCTAAGATTTCACTCAGAAACAAGTGCTACTTTGGGGCCTATGGTAAGTGATTCTTAGAAAAACTCTCTCATGGGCCACATCTTCAAATTTAGGTTCTCTAGGGTGAGGCATTTGATTCCACAACCGCCAAAAAGTCTACCTCGATTTTATAACCGGATTGGAAACTTCTCTTTGTTTTGAGTTCACGCTGAAATCAGCGTGAGCAGTCCCTAATGTCACATGCAGAAACATATTTTAACGGTGGGGTAACGCAATGTAATTGATCCCACCATCATCTAACCTATCCACCCTAACTTCCTATGTACCTTTCGTATCGTTCCCCTTCTTGTTTCGGTACGTAGGTTGACATAGAGATTTTCGATGGAATTCCAAGATTTCACTCTAAACAAGTGCTACTTTGAGGCCTATGACAAGTGATTCTTAGAAAAACTCTCTAATGGTCCACTTGTTCAAATTTAGGTTATCTAGGGTGAGGCATTTGATTCCACAACCGCCAAACAGTCTAGCTCAATTCTATAACCGGATTGGAAACTTCTCTTTGTTTTGAGTTCACGCTGAAATCAGCGCGAGCAGTCGCTAATGTCACATGTAGAAACATATTTTAACGGTTGGGGAACGCAATGTAATTGATCCTACCATCATCAAACGTATCCACCCTAACTTCCTATGTACCTTTCGTGCCGATCCCCTTCTTGTTTCGGTACGTATGTCGACACAGAGATTTTCGATGGAATTCTAAGATTTCACTGTAAACAAGTGCTACTTTGGGGCCTATGGTAAGTGATTCTTAGAAAAACTCTCTCATGGGCCACATCTTCAAATTTAGGTTCTCTAGGGTGAGGCATTTGATTCCACAACCGCCAAAAAGTCTACCTCGATTCTATAACCGGATTGGAAACTTCTCTTTGTTTTGAGTTCACGCTGAAATCAGCGTGAGCAGTCCCTAATGTCACATGCAGAAACATATTTTAACGGTGGGGTAACGCAATGCAATTGATCCCACCATCATCTAACCTATCCACCCTAATTTCCTATGTACCTTTCGTATCGTTCCCTTCTTGTTTCTTGACGTAGGTTGACACTGTAGATTTTCGATGGAATTCCAAGATTTCACTCTAAACAAGTGCTACTTTGAGGCCTATGACAAGTGATTCTTAGAAAAACTCTCTAATGGTCCACTTGTTCAAATTTAGGTTCTCTAGGGTGAGGCATTTGATTCCACAACCGCCAAACAGTCTAGCTCGATTCTATAACCGGATTGGAAACTTCTCTTTGTTTTGAGTTAACGCTGAAATCAGCGCGA
Organism: Hyparrhenia diplandra; assembly: GCA_015847255.1. NCBI lineage: Eukaryota > Viridiplantae > Streptophyta > Magnoliopsida > Poales > Poaceae > Hyparrhenia > Hyparrhenia diplandra. The sequence goes on along the minus strand of JADLZK010010827.1, from coordinate 120,214 downwards.
CCCGATCGCTAATGTCACATGCGTAAACATATTTTAACGGTTGGGGAACGCAATGTAATTGATCCTACCATCATCAAACGTATCCACCCTAACTTCCTATGTACCTTTCGTGCCGTTCCCTTCTTGTTTCGATACGTATGTCGATTACGTAGATTGTCGATGGAATTCTAAGATTTCACTCAGAAACAAGTGCTACTTTGGGGCCTATGGTAAGTGATTCTTAGAAAAAACTCTCATGGGCCACATCTTCAAATTTAGGTTCTCGATGGTGAGGCATTTGATTCCACAACCGCCAAAAAGTCTACCTCGATTCTATAACCGGATTGGAAACTTCTCTTTGTTTTGAGTTCACGCTGAAATCAGCGTGAGCAGTCCCTAATGTCACATGCGTAAACATATTTTAACGGTGGGGTAACGCAAATGTAATTGATCCCACCATCATCTAACCTATCCACCCTAATTTCCTATGTACCTTTCGATCGTTCCCCTTCTTGTTTCGGTACGTAGGTTGACACAGAGATTTTCGATGGAATTCCAAGATTTCACTCTAAACAAGTGCTACTTTGAGGCCTATGACAAGTGATTCTTAGAAAAACTCTCTAATGGTCCACTTGTTCAAATTTAGGTTCTCTAGGGTGAGGCATTTGATTCCACAACCGCCAAATAGTCTAGCTCGATTCTATAACCGGATTGGAAACTTGTCTTTGTTTTGAGTTCACGCTGAAATCAGCGCGAGCATCTAATGTCACATGCGAAACATATTTTAACGGTTGGGGAACGCAATGTAATTGATCCTACCATCATCAAACCTATCCACCCTAACTTCCTATGTACCTTTAATATCGTTCCCTTCTTGTTTCTGCAGACGTAGGTTGACACAGAGAGATTTTCGATGGAATTCCCGTGATTTCACTCTAAACAAGTGCTACTTTGAGGCCTATGACAAGTGATTCTTAGAAAAACTCTCTAATGGTCCACTTGTTCAAATTTAGGTTCTCTAGGGTGAGGCATTTGATTCCACAACCGCCAAACAGTCTAGCTCGATTCTATAACCGGATTGGAAACTTCTCTTTGTTTTGAGTTCACGCTGAAATCAGCGCGAGCAGTCGCTAATGTCACATGCAGAAACATATTTTAACGGTTGGGGAACGCAATGTAATTGATCCTACCATCATCAAACCTATCCACCCTAACTTCCTATGTACCTTTCGTGCCGTTCCCCTTGTTGTTTCGGTAGGTATGTCGACACAGAGATTTTCGATGGAATTCTAAGATTTCACTCTAAACAAGTGCTACTTTGAGGCCTATGGCAAGTGATTCTAAGAAAAACTCTCTCATGGGCCACATCTTCAAATTTAGGTTCTCTAGGGTGAGGCATTTATTCCACAACCGCCAAAAAGTCTACCTCGATTCTATAACCGGATTGGAAACTTCTCTTTGTTTTGAGTTCACGCGAGAAATCAGCGTGAGCAGTCCCTAATGTCACATGCGTAAAACATATTTTAACGGTGGGGTAACGCAATGTAATTGATCCCACCATCATCTAACCTATCCACCCTAACTTCCTATGTACCTTTCGTATCGTTCCCTTCTTGTTTCTGATGCGTAGGTTGACATAGAGATTTTCGATGGAATTCCAAGATTTCACTCTAAACAAGTGCTACTTTGAGGCCTATGACAAGTGATTCTTAGAAAAACTCTCTAATGGTCCACTTGTTCAAATTTAGGTTCTCTAGGGTGAGGCATTTGATTCCACAACCGCCAAACAGTCTAGCTCAATTCTATAACCGGATTGGAAACTTCTCTTTGTTTTGAGTTCACGCTGAAATCAGCACGAAGCAAATCGCTAATGTCACATGCGTAAAACATATTTTAACGGTTGGGGAACGCAATGTAATTGATCCTACCATCATCAAACGTATCCACCCTAACTTCCTATGTACCTTTCGTGCCGCTTCCCCTTCTTGTTTTGGTACATATGTCGGATTACGTAGATTTTCGATGGAATTCTAAGATTTCACCGTAAACAAGTGCTACTTTGGGGCCTATGGTAAGTGATTCTTAGAAAAACTCTCTCATGGGCCACATCTTCAAATTTAGGTTCTCTAGGGTGAGGCATTTGATTCCACAACCGCCAAAAAAGTCTACCTCGATTCTATAACCGGATTGAAACTTCTCTTTGTTTTGAGTTCACGATGAAATCAGCGTGAGCAGTCCCTAATGTCACATGCAAAACATATTTTAATGGTGGGGTAACGCAATGCAATTGATCCCACCATCATCTAACCTATGCACCCTAATTTCCTATGTATCTTTCGTATCGTTCCCCTTCTTGTTTCGCACGTAGGTTGACACACCAGATTTTCGATGGAATTCCAAGATTTCACTCTAAACAAGTGCTACTTTGAGGCCTATGACAAGTGATTCTTAGAAAAACTCTCTAATGGTCCACTTGTTCAAATTTAGGTTCTCTAGGGTGAGGCATTTGATTCCACAACCGCCAAACAGTCTAGCTCGATTCTATAACCGGATTGGAAACTTCTCTTTATTTTGAGTTCACGCTGAAATCAGCGGAAAGCAGTCGCTAATGTCACATGCGTAAACATATTTTAACGGTTGGGGAACGCAATGTAATTGATCCTACCATCATCAAACCTATCCACCCTAACTTCCTATGTACCTTTCGTGCCGATCCCCTTCTTGTTTCGATGCACGTATGTCCATTACGTAGATTTTCGATGGAATTTTAAGATTTCACTTTGTAAACAAGTGCTACTTTGAGGCCTATGGCAAGTGATTCTTAGAAAAACTCTCTAATGGTCCACGTGTTCAAATTTAGGTTCTCTAGGGTGAGGCATTTGATTCCACAACCGCAAAAAAGTCTAGCTCGATTCTATAACCGGATTGAAAATTTCTCTTTGTTTTGAGTTCGCGCTGAAATCAGCGCCAGCTGTCCCTAATGTCACATCCAGAAACATATTTTAACTGTTTGGGAACGCAATGTAATTGATCTTACCATCATCTAACCTATCCACCATAACTTCCTTTGTAACTTTTGTGTCGTTCCCCTTCTTATTTCGGTACGTTGGTCGACACAAAGATTTTCGATGGAATTCCAAGATTTCACTCTAAACAAGTGCTACTTTGAGGCCTATGATAAGTGATTCTTAGAAAAACTCTCTAATGGTCCACTTGTTCAAATTAGTTCTCTAGGGTGAGGCATTTGATTCCACAACCGCGAAAAATTTCTAGCTCGATTCTATAACCGGATTGAAAATTTCTCTTTGTTTTGAGTTCGCGCTGAAATCGCTGCCGCTAGTCCCTATTGTCACCTACGGAAACATATATTAACGGTTGGGGAATGCAATGTAATTGATCTTTCCATCATCTAACCTATCCACCCTAACTTCCTATGTAACTTTCGTGTCGTTCCCCTTCTTGTTTTGCACGTAGGTCGACAGAAATATTTTTGATTGAATTCCAAGATTTCACTCTAAACAAGTGCTACTTTGAGGCCTATGACAATTGATTCTTAGAAAAACACTCTATTGGTCCACTTGTTCCAATTCAGGTTCTCTCTGGTGAGGCACTTGATTCCACAACCGCGAAAAAAGTCTAGCTCCATTCTATTGCCGGATTGGACACCTCTCTTTGTTTTTGAGTTCGCTGAAATCAGCGCCCGACGCCCCTAATGTCACATCCGAAAACATATATTAACGGTTGGGGAACGCAATGTAATTGATCCTACCATAATCTAACCTATCCACCCTAACTTCCTATGTACCTTTCGTGGCATTCCCCTTCTTGTTTCGCACGTAGGTCGACATAGAGATTTTCGATGGAATTCCAAGATTTCACTTTAAAACAAGTGCTACTTTGAGGCCTATGACAAGTGATTCTTAGAAAAACTCTCTAATGGTGCACTTGTTCAAATTTAGGTTTTCTAGGGTGAGGCATTTGATTCCACAACCACGAAAAAAGTCTAGCTCGATTCAATAACCGGAATGGAAATTTCTCTTTGTTTTGAGTTCGCTGAAATCAGCGCCCGGCCAGTCCCTATTGTCACATCCGTAAAACATATATTAACGGTTGGGGAACGCAATGTAATTGATCTTACCATCATCTAACCTATCCACCCTAACTTCCTATGTAACTTTCGTAATCGTTCCCCTTCTTGTTTCGGACGCGTAGGTCGACACAAAGATTTTCGATGGAATTCCAAGATTTCACTCTAAACAAGTGCTACTTTGAGGCCTATGACAAGTGATTCTTAGAAAAACACTCTATCGGTCCACTTGTTCAAATTTAGGCTCTCTCGGGTGAGGCACTTGATTCCACAACCGCGAAAAAGTCTAGCTCGATTCTATAGCCGGATTGGACACTTCTCTTTTGTTTTGAGTTCGCTGAAATCAGCGTCACTGTCCCTAATGTCACATCCGTAAACATATATTAACTGTTGGGTAACGCAATGTAGTTGATCCAACCATCATCTAACCTATCCTCCCTAACTTCCTATGTACCTTTCGTATCGTTCCCCTTCTTGTTTCGGTACATAGGTCGACATAGAGATTTTCGATGGAATTCCAAGATTTCACTCTAAACAAGTGCTACTTTGAGGCCTATGACAAGTGATTCTTAGAAAAACTCTCTAATGGTCCACTTGTTCAAATTAAGGTTCTCTAGGGTGAGGCATTTGATTCCACAACCGCTAAGAAGTCTAGCTCGATTCTATAACCGGATTGTAAACTTCTCTTTGTTTTGAGTTCACGCTGAAATCAGTGCGAGCAGTCCCTAATGTCACATGCAGAAACATATATTAACGGTTGGGGAACGTAATGTAATTGATCCTACCATCATCTAACCTATCGACCCTAACTTCCTATGTATCTTTCGTGTCGCTCCCTTCTTGTTTCGCACGTAGGGTCGACATAGAGATTTTTGATGGTATTCCAAGATTTCACTCTAAACAAGTGCTACTTTGAGGCCTATGGCAAGTGATTCTTACAAAAACTCTCTAATGGTCCACTTGTTCAAATTTAGGCTCTCTCGGGTGAGGCACTTGATTCAACAACCGCGAAAAAGTCTAGCTCGATTCTATAGCCGGATTAGACACTTCTCTTTGTTTTGAGTTCGCGCTGAAATCAGCGCCAGCTGTCCCAAATGTCACATCCAGAAACATATATTAACGGTTGGGTAACGCAATGTAATTTATCCTACCATCATCTAACTTATCCACCCCTAACTTCCTATGTACCTTTCATATCGTTCCCCTTCTTGTTTCGATACGTAGGTCGACATAGAGATTTTTCGATGGAATTCCAAGATTTCACTCTAAACAAGTGCTACTTTGAGGCCTATGACAAGTGATTCTTAGAAAAAAACTCTCTAATGGTCCACTTGTTCAGATTTAGGTGCTCTAGGGTGAGGCATTTGATTCCACAACCGCCAAAAAGTCTAGCTCGATTCTATAACCGGATTGGAAACTTCTCTTTCTTTTGAGTTAACGCTGAAATCAGCGCGAGCAGTCCCTAATGTCACATGCAGAAACATATTTTAACAGTTGGGGAACGCAATGTAATTGATCCTAGCATCATCTAACCTATCCACCCTAACTTCCTATGTACCTTTCGTATCATTCCCCTTCTTGTTTCGGTACGTAGGTCGACATAGTGATTTTTGATGGAATTCCAAGATTTCACTCTAAACAAGTGCTAGTTTGAGGCCTATGACATGAGATTCTTAGAAAAACTCTCTAATGGTCCACATCTTCAAATTTAGGTTCTGTCGTCGGTTTATTGATGATAGTCTAGCAGGGGTATGCCCAGCTAGTAGATTGAGCGGTAGAGGTGCGCTAGACGACTAACAGGATGTTAAGCAGAACGAGCGAAGGACAAAACACACGGGTTTTACCCAGGTTCGGCCACCTTGATGGCGTAAAACCTACGTCCTGCTTAGATTGTATTGATTGATTGTGAATCAACTTACAAGATAGATCGTGGCGATCTAATCTAGGATTCGATGAGTATGAGAGGATCTCTGCCCACCTTATATAGTCCGGTAGACAGGGTTACATGCTTTGGTAAGCAATGTGGTACAATATCTTAGTCGTGCATGTGTGCACGCCTTCTCGTCTCGGGCCGGGCCTCCTTGGATGGTGCGGCCCAAAGTGGTCCATGAGGGGATAGGGGTTTATCCCCCCACAGCTAGTCCCTGAGCACGCTATATCCTGCTGGCAACGCCATCTTGTAGACCTCCGCTTGGTGTGGATCAACGCCGCAAGCAGTCGGGAGAGCGTCGTCCGACTAGTGTAGAGTAACGCCGACCAATCGGGAGAGCATCATCCGACAGTGTAGCTATTGCTCCGACCACCATGGAGTTGTATTGAGGTTCGCCTGCAGGATGTTGGGTGCTCCAGAGAAGAAAAAAGTTTTCACCACAGACATGTATCCATGTAGTAAAAAAGAGAATAAATGTCGTCATAGATGACATGTATCCATGTAGTCCCCGAGCCTGCTGGAAGACGCCGTAGAAGTCTTGTAGCAGGGTCAAAGAAACAAGTCTGAGATGTACTTATCAATGCCCCCGACGCACTGCCCAAGATCAGCACCCTGATCCGAACAGTATGGAGCAATGTGACAGCACATCCCCAACGTGAAGCGACGCGAATATGTAGCGTGGTTGTCGATGAAGTCCCCGAGCGTGGCGATGTCGAAGATGCAGAACCCGAACAGTCGGAGTGGTCGGAGGCGAGTCCCCCGAGCGATCGGGCGAGGTCGAGGCGCAGCCCCCGAGCGGTCGGCGCGAGGTCGGAGGCGCAGCCCCCGAGCGGTCGACGAGGTCGAGGCGGCGCAGCGGTCCATTGCTCGGGATCTTCCCGTGTGCTGCCCTGAAAAACAACAGCGCATGGAGAACGATCATGTAATATGTATGGGTAGGACTCCCGCCCGTGGCTCTGACGGCTCGCAAAGTATGGTTGCTTCTATCCGCACCACGAGTCTGTACTTGGTCTTGATGTCCTTGTGTCCGCGCGCCGTCTCCTCGAGCGGTAGAAGCGAATTTGAGTCGAGAATCCTGTGCGTGTATACATATACACCCATATATGCATTGGCCTTGCTTGCTGGATCGCGTAGGTGTGCATGTGTATGCTTGTCGTTGGAGATTGCATGGCACCCGTATATGGGCATCCAAACTTGCTTGCTTCTCCTCGGTGCATGAAGGTGCACGTAGACCTCCAGGCCGGGCTTGCATACATGCACATCTTCGATTGTTGTCGTGAGCCAAACGAGATGATGGTGAAGACTGTCGCGGAATCTGATTAGCTTGCATGTTGTACGAGTTACTTGCTTGAAGTTGGCTTGGCCAGCTGTACGTGGCCCTCATGCTGGTCGGCGTGGTGTCGAGCTTTCCGCCATTGATCCGCCATGGACAGCAAGCGGATGATCGCCATCGTGTAGCGGTGAAGGGCATAGTCCCCAGCTTTAGCTGGCGACTATGCAAAGTTTGTAGCTCGACGAAGTCTATATGCCAAGTGGTGTGACCACCTTGATGATGATCTTTCTGCCGTGCGGCTGATCCCGTCTCCGAGCGGCCGGAGTGGTTGGAGACGAGTCCCCGAGCATAAAGCGTGAGCTCGTTGGCTGAGCTTTGTTCCTAAAAAATAAATATAAAGAGCTGTAGTACATGATGTACAAAATAAATATTCGACCTCCGGTCGGAGGTGAAGAAGCTTGTACGCAGAGATGCGTGTTTGTTTAATGTAGATTTTTTAGCTTTTTTTAGAGTGTCGTTTAGCGTCGATCTAGCCTTTGTGGGCCGGTATAACCGCTGCGTGATTGACACGAGTCCGGGTTGTTCAACCGCACAAAGGAGCTCCCGCCAACTATCAAATACGCAGGGGACTGATTTACCACATGCACGCATTGGATTAGTCGGAGATGTGGCCGGCTCTAGAGAGCCGTGTGACAAAAGCGTTGAGTTGTAGCCGATGACTTAGTCGTCATGGTTTTCGAAGAAGCATGTGTAGAGCATTTACAAGCACTTAGCGCATGTAGTTTAGTTCCGCCGGCTGGCACTCCAGCCCTGGTCGACCAATTATCCGGTGGTGAGGCACTGTGGGCTTGTGCACGCGCCCAACACTTATCCGACCAGAGAGACCAGTCCGACCACCCGTGACGCAGGGAGCTGTGCCGACGTGCACGCATTTGGCAAAATGGGGCCGACTCTAGAGGTACTTGGGGAGACAGAAAACTGTATGGCTGATTACTTATAAAGCGATGATTACTTGTAAAGCGAAGAACATCTGAAGATATACGAAGATGGACGAATATTTATGAAAAAATATTAAAGCGCTACTTAGCTTGTTTGGCGGCGATGAAGTAGTCGGGCGGGTTGACGGAGTTGGTGTCCGTGACAGTCCAGGGGACGTGGTCGTCGGTGGCTTGACGCGGCTTGCGGTGGCTCAACGTGGCTCACTTAGCGGCGCTCTCGAGGCTCGACGCAACTCGCATGGTGGCGCGCTCGATTGCTCGAGACGCCGCTTACAGGGCAGCCGACACTGACGCAGCCCGCCGGGCGGCGCACTCGATTGCTCGAGACGCTTCGCTGGCAGTGCGCACAATTACTCGACGCAACTTGCTCAGCGACGCTCTCGAGGTCCCGACGCGACTCTCCCGGCGGCACTGTCGAGGGCTCAAGGCGGCTCGCTTGAGGGCGCGAAGTGCGCCATGAGCATGACATGTAGTCCGCCTTGCGTCCCTGTGCCCATACGCTGCTCCCTCTAAGCTGCAGCGACGGACGTGTGTGCCTTGCTCCGGTCATTGATGCGTGATCATCAAGGCAAAAAATAGAAGATTTTTGTCAACGAGTGTAGATCAATAATAATAATTAATTAATTGAAAATTCACTTAGCCTCTTTTTGACTCGTAAGACATCTCGTCTTTTGTCTTGAGCCGATCGGATCATATGGGGTTATTTCAGCTGGGAAGTCGACGTCGATGATTTTGATAGATGGCAGGTGACGCAGGCGTCGAGGAACACGATCTTCATAAAATCGAGTTGTTGCCAACAAAAAATCATGCAGATATGTAGATATCCGAGTACATATCTTGTAGGGTATTAGATTGAAAAATTAAAAAATTGGACTTAGCTCTGTTCGATGCCGAGCCGGATGTTTGGCTTGAGCAAGGATCGACTTGCGCTTCGTACTTTGTAGTAGATGCGTTTGGAGATATGCACCCAGCATGTACGTGTTCAGAATCTTCCTATCCTGGTTTCCTCTCGCCTCCAGCCATCGAGCCGGCCACGGACGGCGTTGTCGAATTAGAGTCGTGGTAAATGTGCGCGATGTGATATGATGGCGAATTGGCGATGATTGCCGCTGTAGATAGTCATCAATAAAACATGTAGATATACAGAGATATAAACATGCTATAGAACGCTTTAATCGGAAAGTAGAATCACGACTTAGCTTTGTTATTCGTATTAGCAGACGTCGGACGTGACCCATGCATGTGCACGCACGAGATTTGAACGCTTGTTGTACGTCACCATGGAAGATGTATGACGATCTACCCTGGTCGGAGTCGGCGTAGGTCCAGCGGGACAGAACGCCAGTTGGATCGGATCACGCCGCTGATGGGCGTGCCGATCGGATCGGGACTTTCGCCGACTTCCGGAGGTATCGGCGCGCTGCCGCACGCTCGCGATGAGTTGCGTCGAACGATGGAGACGAACAATATCGTCGTGGTGAAGATGAACGCTGTCGCTGAGGTTGATCCCAAAAAGTCGGAGCCACCAATGTTGATGATGAGTTGGCCGATGCAAATTGGATCTGCACCGCTCGAGGATGATGACGCCGTTGTCGACGCCGAGTTCCACGGTCATCCCGAACTGAATGTACAGCGCCCGGTCGACAACCATGGAGCTTGAGAAGATCTCCATCTTGTTAGCCATGGCGTCTTCGTGCACACCCCCTACCTGGCGCGCCAACTGTCGTCGGTTTATTGACGATAGTCTAGCAGGGGTATGCCCAGCTAGTAGATTGAGCGGTAGAGGTGCGCTAGACGACTAACAGGATGTTAAGCAGAACGAGCGAAGGACAAAACACACGGGTTTTACCCAGGTTCGGTCGCCTTGATGGCGTAAAACCTACGTCCTGCTTAGATTGTATTGATTGATTGAGAATCAGCTTACAAGATAGATCGTGGTGATCTAATCTAGGATTCGATGAGTATGAGAGGATCCCTGCCCACCTTATATAGTCCGGTAGACAGGGTTACATGCTTTGGTAAGCAATGTGGTACAATATCTTAATCGTGCATGTGTGCACGCCTTCTCGTCTCGGGCCGGGCCACCTTGGATGGTGCGGCCCAAAGTGGACCATGAGGGGATAGGGGTTTATCCCCCCACAGGTTCTCTAGGGTGAGGCATTTGATTCCACAATCGCCAAAAAGTCTTGCTCGATTCTATAACCGGATTGGAAACTTCTCTTTGTTTTGAGTTCACGCTGAAATCAGCGCGAGCAGTCCTTAATGTCACATGCAGAAACATATATTAACGGTTGGGTAACGCAATGTAGTTGATCCTACCATCATCTAACCTATCCACCCTAACTTCCTATGTACCTTTTGTATCGTTCCCCTTCTTGTTTCGGTATGTAGGTCAACACAGAGATTTTCGATGGAATTCCAAGATTTCACTGTAAACAAATGTTACTTTGGGGTCTATGACAAGTGATTCATAGAAAAACTCTCTCATGGTCCACATCTTCAAATTTAGGTTCTCTAGGGTGAGGCATTTGATTCCACAACCGCCAAAAAGTCTAGCTCGATTCTATAACCGGATTGGAAACTTCTCTTTGTTTTGAGTTCACGCTAAAATCAGCGCCAGCTGTCCCTAATGTCACATCTAGAAACATATATTAACGGTTGGGTAACGCAATGTAATTGATCCTACCATCATCTAACCTATCCACCCTAACTTCCTATGTACCTTTCGTTATCGTTCCCCTTCTTGTTTTTATGCACGTAGGTCGACATAGAGATTTTCGATTGAATTCCAAGATTTCACTCTAAACAAGTGCTACTTTGAGGCCTATGACAAGTGATTCTTAGAAAAACTCTCTAATGGTCCACTTGTTCAAATTTAGGCTCTCTCGGGTGAGGCACTTGATTCCACAACCGCAAAAAAGTCTAGTTCCATTCTATAACCGGATTGGAAACTTCTCTTTGTTTTGAGTTCACGCTGAAATCAGCACGAGCAGTCCCTAATGTCACATGCTGAAACATATATTAACAGTTGGGGACCGCAATGTAATTGATCCTACCATCATCTAACCTATCCACCCTAACTTCCTATGTACCTTTCGTGTCGTTACCCTTCTTGTTTCGGTACGTAGGTCGACATAGAGATTTTCGATGGAGTTCCAAGATTTCACTCTAAACAAGTGCTACTTTGAGGCCTATGACAAGTGATTCTTAGAAAAACTCTTTAATGGTCCACTTGTTTAAATTTGGTTTCTCTAGGGTGAGGCATTTGATTCCACAACCGCGAAAAAGTCTAGCTCGATTCTATAACCGGATTGGAAACTTCTCTTTGTTCTGAGTTCACGCTGAAATCAGCGAAAGCAAACCCTAATGTCACATGCGTAAAACATATTTTAACGGTTGGGGAACGCAATGTAATTGATCCTACCATCATCTAACCTATCGAACCTAACTTCCTATGTACCTTTCGTGTCGCTTCCCCTTCTTGTTTCGATGCGTGGGGTCGACATAGAGATTTTCGATGGAATTCCAAGATTTCACTCTAAACAAGTGCTACTTTGTGGCCTATGACAAGTGATTCTTAGAAAAACTCTCTAATGGTCCACTTGTTTAAATTTAGGTTCTCTCGGGGTGACGCATTTGATTCCACAACCTCCTAGAAGTCTAGCTCGATTCTATAACCGGATTCAAACTTCTCTTTGTTTTGAGTTCACGCTGAAATCAGCCGCGGCGCAGTCCCTAATGTCACATGCGTAAACGTATATTAACGGTTGGGGAACGAATGTAATTGATCCTACCATCATCTAACCTATCGACCCTAACTTCCCATGTACCTTTCGTGTCGTTCCCCTTCTTGTTTTTTGCACGTAGGCTCGACATAGAGATTTTCGATGGAATTCCAAGATTTCACTCTAAACTAGTGCTACTTTGTGGCCTATGACAAGTGATTCTTAGAAAAACTCTCTAATGCTCCACTTGTTCAAATTTAGGTTCTCTAGGGTGACGCAATTGATTCCACAACCTCCAAGAAGTCTAGCTCGATTCTATAACCGGATTGGAAACTTCTCTTTGTTTTGTGTTCACGCTGAAATCAGCGCGAGCAGTCCCTAATGTCACATGCAGAAACATATATTAACGGTTGGGGAACGCAATGTAATTGATCCTACCATCATCTAACCTATCGACCCTAACTTTCTATGTACCTTTAAATTGTTGTTCCCCTTCTTGTTTTGGTATGTAGGTCGACATAGAGATTTTCGATGGAATTCCAAGATTTCACTCTAAACAAGTGCTACTTTGAGACCTATGACAAGTGATTCTTAGAAAAACTCTCTAATGGTCCACTTGTTCAAATTTAGGTTCTCTAGGGTGAGGCATTTGATTCCACAACCGTGAAAAAGTCTCGATTCTATAACCGGATTGGAAATTTCTCTTTGTTTTGAGTTCGCTGAAATCAGCGCCAAGATCCCTATTGTCACATCCGTAAACATATATTAACGGTTGGGGAACGCAATGTAATTGATCTTACCATCATCTAACCTATCCACCCTAACTTCCTATGTAACTTTCGTGTCGCTCCCCTTCATGTTTCTATGCGTAGGTCTACCACGTAGATTTTCATTGGAATTCCAAGATTTCACTCTAAACAAGTGCTACTTTGAGGCCTATGACAAGTGATTCTTAGAAAAACTCTCTAATGGTCCACTTGTTCAAATTTAGGTTCTCTAGGGTGAGGCATTTGATTCCACAACCGCCAAAAAGTCTAGCTCGATTCTATAACCGGATTGGAAACTTCTCTTTGTTTTGAGTTCACGCTGAAATCAGCGAGCAGCAATCCCTAATGTCACATGCGAAAACATATATTAACGGTTGGGGAACGCAACATCATCTAACCTATCGAACCTAACTTCCTATGTACCTTTCGTGTCGCTTTCCCTTCTTGTTTCTGATGCGTAGGTCGACATAGAGATTTTTCGATGGAATTTCAAGATTTCACTCTAAACAAGTGCTACTTTGAGGCCTATGACAAGTGATTCTTAGAAAAACTCTCTAATGGACCACTTGTTCAAATTTAGGTTCTCTAGGGTGAGGCATTTGATTCCACAACCGCCAAAAAAGTCTAGCTCGATTCTATAACCAGATTGGAAACTTCTCTTTGTTTTGAGTTCACGCTGAAATCAGCGCCCCGTGTCCCTAATGTCACATCTAGAAACATATATTAACGGTTGGGTAACGCAAATGTAATTGATCCGACCATCATCTAACCTATCCACCCTAACTTCCTATGTAACTTTCGTGTCGCTCCCCTTCTTGTTTCTGATGCGTGGGGTCGACACGTAGATTTTCGATGGAATTCCAAGATTTCACTCTAAACAAGTGCTACTTTGAGGCCTATGACAACTAATTCTTAGAAAAACACTCTATCGCCCACTTGTTCAAATTTAGGCTCTCTCGGGTGAGGCACTTGATTCCACAACCGCGAAAAAGTCTAGCTTCGATTCTATAGCCGGATTGGACACTTCTCTTTGTTTTGAGTTCACGCTGAAATCAGCGCCACCTGTCCCTAATGTCACATCCGAAAACATATATTAACGGTTGGGTAACGCAATGTAGTTGATCCTACCATCATCTAACCTATCCACCCAAACTTCCTATGTAACTTTCGTATCGTTCCCCTTCTTGTTTCGCACGTAGGTCGACCACGAGAGATTTTCGATGGAATTCCAAGATTTCACTCTAAACAAGTGCTACTTTGAGGCCTATGACAAGTGATTCTTAGAAAAACACTCTATCGGTCCACTTGTTCAAATTTAGGCTCTCTCGGGTGAGGCACTTGATTCCACAACCCGCGAAAAAGTCTAGCTCGATTCTATAGCCGGATTGGACACTTCTCTTTGTTTTGAGTTCACGCTGAAATCAGCGCGAGCAGTCCCTAATGTCACATGCCGAAACATATATTAACAGGTTGGGGACCACAATGTAATTGATCCTACCATCATCTAACCTATCCACCCTAACTTCCTATGTACCTTTAGTGTCGTTACCCTTCTTGTTTCCTGATGCGTAGGTCGACATAGAGAGATTTTCGATGGAGTTCCAAGATTTCACTCTAAACAAGTGCTACTTTGAGGCCTATGACAAGTGATTCTTAGAAAAACTCTTTAATGGTCCACTTGTTCAAATTTAGTTTCTCTAGGGTGAGGCATTTGATTCCACAACCGCGAAAAAGTCTGGCTCGATTCTATAACCGGATTGGAAACTTCCCTTTGTTTTGAGTTCACGCTGAAATCAGCGCGAGCAGTCCCTAATGTCCCATGCATGCAAACATATTTTAACGGTTGGGGAACGCAATGTAATTGATCCTACCATCATCTAACCTATCGACCCTAACTTCCTATGTACCTTTAGTGGTCGTTCCCCTTCTTGTTTCGGTACGTAGGTCGACATAGAGATTTTCGATGGAATTCCAAGATTTCACTCTAAACAAGTGCTACTTTGTGGCCTATGACAAGTGATTCTTAGAAAAACTCTCTAATGGTCCACTTGTTTAAATTTAGGTTCTCTAGGGTGACGCATTTGATTCCACAACCTCCAAGAAGTCTAGCTCGATTCTATAACCGGATTCGAAACTTCTCTTTGTTTTGAGTTCACGCTGAAATCAGCGCGAGCAGTCCCTAATCTCACATGCAGAAACGTATATTAACGGTTGGGGAACGCAATGTAATTGATCCTACCATCATCTAACCTATCGACCCTAACATCCCATGTACCTTTCGTGTCGTTCCCCTTCTTGTTTCGGTACGTAGGTCGACATAGAGATTTTCGATGGAATTCCAAGATTTCACTCTAAACAAGTGCTACTTTGTGGCCTATGACAAGTGATTCTTAGAAAAACTCTCTAATGCTCCACTTGTTCAAATTTAGGTTCTCTAGGGTGACGCAATTGATTCCACAACCTCCAAGAAGTCTAGCTCGATTCTATAACCGGATTGGAAACTTCTCTTTGTTTTGTGTTCACGCTGAAATCAGCGCGAGCAGTCCCTAATGTCACATGCAGAAACATATATTAACGGTTGGGGAACGCAATGTAATTGATCCTACCATCATCTAACCTATCGACCCTAACTTTCTATGTACCTTTCGTGTTGTTCCCCTTCTTGTTTTGGTATGTAGGTCGACATAGAGATTTTCGATGGAATTCCAAGATTTCACTCTAAACAAGTGCTACTTTGAGACCTATGACAAGTGATTCTTAGAAAAACTCTCTAATGGTCCACTTGTTCAAATTTAGGTTCTCTAGGGTGAGGCATTTGATTCCACAACCGTGAAAAAGTCCAGCTCGATTCTATAACCGGATTGGAAATTTCTCTTTGTTTTGAGTTCGCGCTGAAATCAGCGCCAGCAGTCCCTATTGTCACATCCAGAAACATATATTAACGGTTAGGGAACGCAATGTAATTGATCTTACCATCATCTAACCTATCCACCCTAACTTCCTATGTAACTTTCGTGTCGTTCCCTTCTTGTTTCGATGCATTAGGTCGACACGAGATTTTCGATGGAATTCCAAGATTGCACTCTAAACAAGTGCTACTTTGAGGCCTATGACAAGTGATTCTTAGAAAAACTCTCTAATGGTACACTTGTTCAAATTTAGGTTCTCTAGGGTGAGGCATTTGATTCCACAACCGCCAAAAAGTCTAGCTCGATTCTATAACCGGATTGGAAACTTCTCTTTGTTTTGAGTTTACGCCTGAAATCAGCGCCGAGCAGTCCCTAATGTCACATGCGAAACATATATTAACGGTTGGGGAACGCAATGTAATTGATCCTACCATCATCTAACCTATCGACCCTAACTTCCTATGTACCTTTCGTATCGTTCCCCTTCTTGTTTTGATGCGTAGGTCGACATAGAGATTTTCGATGGAATTCCAAGATTTCACTCTAAACAAGTGCTACTTTGAGGCCTATGACCAGTGATTCTTAGAAAAACTCTCTAATGGACCACTTGTTCAAATTTAGGTTCTCTAGGGTGAGGCATTTGATTCCACAACCCCCAAAAAGTCTAGCTCGATTCTATAACCGGATTGGAAACTTCTCTTTGTTTTGAGTTCACGCTGAAATCAGCGCCAGGTGTCCCTAATGTCACATCTAGAAACATATATTAACGGTTGGGTAACGCAATGTAATTGATCCTACCATCATCTAACCTATCCACCCTAACTTCCTATGTACCTTTCGTATCGTTCCCCTTCTTGTTTCGGTACGTAGGTCGACATAGAGATTTTCGATTGAATTCCAAGATTTCACTCTAAACAAGTGCTACTTTGAGGCCTATGACAAGTGATTCTTAGAAAAACTCTCTAATGGTCCACTTGTTCAAATTTAGGCTCTCTCTAGGGTGAGGCACTTGATTCCACAACTCCCAAAAAAGTCTAGCTCGATTCTATAACCGGATTGGAAACTTCTCTTTGTTTTGAGTTCACGCTGAAATCAGCGCCAGGTGTCCCTAATGTCACATCTAGAAACATATATTAACGGTTGGGTAACGTAAATGTAATTGATCCTACCATCATCTAACCTATCCACCCTAACTTCCTATGTAACTTTCGTGTCGTTCCCCTTCTTGTTTCTTGATGCGTAGGTCGACATAGAGATTTTCGATTGAATTCCAAGATTTCACTCTAAACAAGTGCTACTTTGAGGCCTATGACAAGTGATTCTTAGAAAAACTCTCTAATGGTCCACTTGTTCAAATTTAGGCTCTCTCGGGTGAGGCACTTGATTCCACAACCGCGAAAAAGTCTAGTTCGATTCTATAACCGGATTGGAAACTTCTCTTTGTTTTGAGTTCACGCTGAAATCAGCGCGACCAGTCCCTAATGTCACATGCTGAAACATATATTAACAGTTGGGGACCGCAATGTAATAGATCCTACCATCATCTAACCTATCCACCCTAACTTCCTATGTACCTTTTTCGTGTCGTTACCCTTCTTGTTTCTATGCGTAGGCTCGACATAGAGATTTTCGATGGAGCTCCCAAGATTTCACTCTAAACAAGTGCTACTTTGAGGCCTATGACAAGTGATTCTTAGAAAAACTCTTTAATGGTCCACTTGTTCAAATTTAGTTTCTCTAGGGTGAGGCATTTGATTCCACAACCTCCAAAAGTCTAGCTCGATTCTATAACCGGATTGGAAACTTCTCTTTGTTTTGAGTTCACGCTGAAATCAGCGAGCAGTCCCTAATGTCACATGCGTAAACGTATATTAACGGTTGGGGAACGCAATGTAATTGATCCTACCATCATCTAACCTATCGACCCTAACTTCCCATGTACCTTTCGTGTCGTTCCCCTTCTTGTTTCGGTACGTAGGTCGACATAGAGATTTTCGATGGAATTCCAAGATTTCACTCTAAACAAGTGCTACTTTGTGGCCTATGACAAGTGATTCTTAGAAAAACTCTCTAATGCTCCACTTGTTCAAATTTAGGTTCTCTAGGGTGACGCAATTGATTCCACAACCTCCAAGAAGTCTAGCTCGATTCTATAACCGGATTGGAAACTTCTCTTTGTTTTGTGTTCACGCTGAAATCAGCGAGCAGTCCCTATTGTCACATGCGTAAACATATATTAACGGTTGGGGAACGCAATGTAATTGATCCTACCATCATCTAACCTATCGACCCTAACTTTCTATGTACCTTTCGTGTTGTTCCCTTCTTGTTTCTGATTTAGGTCGACATAGAGATTTTCGATGGAATTCCAAGATTTCACTCTAAACAAGTGCTACTTTGAGACCTATGACAAGTGATTCTTAGAAAAACTCTCTAATGGTCCACTTGTTCAAATTTAGGTTCTCTAGGGTGAGGCATTTGATTCCACAACCGTGAAAAGTCTAGCTTCGATTCTATAACCGGATTGGAAATTTCTCTTTGTTTTGAGTTCGCGCTGAAATCAGCGCCAGCTGATCCCTATTGTCACATCCGTAAACATATATTAACGGTTGGGAAACGCAATGTAATTGATCTTACCATCATCTAACCTATCCACCCTAACTTCCTATGTACCTTTCGTGTCGTTCCCCTTCTTGTTTTGATGCGTAGGTCGACATAGAGATTTTCGATGGAATTCCAAGATTTCACTCTAAACAAGTGCTACTTTGAGGCCTATGACAAGTGATTCTTAGAAAAACACTCTAATGGTCCACTTGTTCAAATTTAGGCTCTCTCGGGTGAGGCACTTGATTCCACAACCGCGAAAAAAAGTCTAGCTTCGATTCTATAGCCGGATTGGACACTTCTCTTTGTTTTGAGTTCACGCTGAAATCAGCGAAAGAAAGTCCCTAATGTCACATGCTGAAACATATATTAACAGTTGGGGACCACAATGTAATTGATCCTACCATCATCTAACCTATCCACCCTAACTTCCTATGTACCTTTTTCGTGTCGTTACCCTTCTTTGTTTTGATGCGTGGGGTCGACATAGAGATTTTCGATGGAGTTCCAAGATTTCACTCTAAACAAGTGCTACTTTGAGGCCTATGACAAGTGATTGTTAGAAAAACTCTTTAATGGTCCACTTGTTCAAATTTAGTTTCTCTAGGGTGAGGCATTTGATTCCACAACCGCGAAAAAGTCTAGGTCGATTCTATAACCGGATTGGAAACTTCTCTTTGTTCTGAGTTCACGCAGAAATCAGCGCGAGCAGTCCCTAATGTCCCATGCAGAAACATATTTTAACGGTTGGGGAACGCAATGTAATTGATCCTACCATCATCTAACCTATCGACCCTAACTTCCTATGTACCTTTAGTGTCGTTCCCCTTCTTGTTTCTAATGCGTAGGTCGACATAGAGATTTTCGATGGAATTCCAAGATTTCACTCTAAACAAGTGCTACTTTGTGGCCTATGACAAGTGATTCTTAGAAAAACTCTCTAATGGTCCACTTGTTTAAATTTAGGTTCTCTAGGGTGACGCATTTGATTCCACAACCTCCAAGAAGTCTAGCTCGATTCTATAACCGGATTCGAAACTTCTCTTTGTTTTGAGTTCACGCTGAAATCAGCGCGAGCAGTCCCTAATGTCACATGCGAAACGTATATCAACGGTTGGGGAACGCAATGTAATTGATCCTACCATCATCTAACCTATCGACCCTAACTTCCCATGTACCTTTCGTGTCGTTCCCCCTTCTTGTTTTTCGATGCGTAGGTCGACATAGAGATTTTCGATGGAATTCCAAGATTTCACTCTAAACAAGTGCTACTTTGTGGCCTATGACAAGTGATTCTTAGAAAAACTCTCTAATGCTCCACTTGTTCAAATTTAGGTTCTCTAGGGTGACGCAATTGATTCCACAACCTCCAAGAAGTCTAGCTCGATTCTATAACCGGATTGGAAACTTGTCTTTGTTTTGTGTTCACGCTGAAATCAGCGAGCAGTCCCTAATGTCACATGCGAAAACATATATTAACGGTTGGGGAACGCAATGTAATTGATCCTACCATCATCTAACCTATCGACCCTAACTTTCTATGTACCTTTAGGTGTTGTTCCCCTTCTTGTTTTGGTATGTAGGTCGACATAGAGATTTTCGATGGAATTCCAAGATTTCACTCTAAACAAGTGCTACTTTGAGACCTATGACAAGTGATTCTTAGAAAAACTCTCTAATGGTCCACTTGTTCAAATTTAGGTTCTCTAGGGTGAGGCATTTGATTCCACAACCGTGAAAAAAGTCTAGCTTCGATTCTATAACCGGATTGGAAATTTCTCTTTGTTTTTGAGTTCACGCTGAAATCAGCGCCCGCCAGTCCCTATTGTCACATCGAAAACATATATTAACGGTTGGGGAACGCAATGTAATTGATCTTACCATCATCTAACCTATCCACCCTAACTTCCTATGTAACTTTAGGTGTCGTTCCCCTTCTTGTTTTGATGCGTAGGTCGACACGAGATTTTCGATGGAATTCCAAGATTGCACTCTAAACAAGTGCTACTTTGAGGCCTATGACAAGTGATTCTTAGAAAAACTCTCTAATGGTACACTTGTTCAAATTTAGGTTCTCTAGGGTGAGGCATTTGATTCCACAACCGCCAAAAAAAGTCTAGCTCGATTCTATAACCGGATTGGAAACTTCTCTTTGTTTTGAGTTTTGAGTTTTATATTAACGAAAGTTTACTTCCCTAGTACCTTTAGGCAGTCCCTTCATGTCCAAGATTTCACTCTAAACAAGTGCTACATGCGTAAAACATATATTAACGGTTTGGGGAACGCAATGTAATTGATCCTACCATCATCTAACCTATCGACCCTAACTTCCTATGTACCTTATATTAACGGTTGGGTCGTTCCCATTCTTGTTTACCTTTTGATCGCCCTTCTTGTTTGACATAGAGATTTTCGATGGAATTCCAAGATTTCACTCTAAACAAGTGCTACTTTGAGGCCTATGACAAGTGATTCTTAGAAAAACTCTCTAATGGACCACTTGTTCAAATTTAGGTTCTCTAGGGTGAGGCATTTGATTCCACAACCCCCAAAAGTCTAGCTCGATTCTATAACCGGATTGGAAACTTCTCTTTGTTTTGAGTTCACGCTGAAATCAGCGCCAACAGTCCCTAATGTCACATCTAGAAACATATATTAACGGTTTGGGGAACGCAATGTAATTGATCCTACCATCATCTAACCTATCCACCCTAACTTCCTATGTACCTTTAGTATCGTTCCCCCTTCTTGTTTTGATGCGTGTAGGTCGACATAGAGATTTTCGATTGAATTCCCAAGATTTCACTCTAAACAAGTGCTACTTTGAGGCCTATGACAAGTGATTCTTAGAAAAACTCTTTAATGGTCCACTTGTTCAAATTTAGTTTCTCTAGGGTGAGGCACTTGATTCCACAACCGCGAAAAAGTCTAGTTCGATTCTATAACCGGATTGGAAACTTCTCTTTGTTTTGAGTTCACGCTGAAATCAGCGCGAGCAGTCCCTAATGTCACATGCTGAAACATATATTAACAGTTGGGGACCGCAATGTAATTGATCCTACCATCATCTAACCTATCCACCCTAACTTCCTATGTACCTTTCGTGTCGTTACCCTTCTTGTTTCGGTACGTAGGTCGACATAGAGATTTTCGATGGAGCTCCCAAGATTTCACTCTAAACAAGTGCTACTTTGAGGCCTATGACAAGTGATTCTTAGAAAAACTCTTTAATGGTCCACTTGTTCAAATTTAGTTTCTCTAGGGTGAGGCATTTGATTCCACAACCTCCAAAAAAAGTCTAGCTCGATTCTATAACCGGATTGGAAACTTCTCTTTGTTTTGAGTTCACGCTGAAATCAGCGCGAGCAGTCCCTAATGTCACATGCAGAAACATATTTTAATGGTTGGGGAACGCAATGTAATTGATCCTACCATCATCTAACCTATCGACCCTAACTTCCCATGTACCTTTCGTGTCGTTCCCCTTCTTGTTTCGGTACGTAGGTCGACATAGAGATTTTCGATGGAATTCCAAGATTTCACTCTAAACAAGTGCTACTTTGTGGCCTATGACAAGTGATTCTTAGAAAAACTCTCTAATGGTCCACTTGTTTAAATTTAGGTTCTCTAGGGTGACGCATTTGATTCCACAACCTCCAAGAAGTCTAGCTCGATTCTATAACCGGATTCGAAACTTCTCTTTGTTTTGAGTTCACGCTGAAATCAGCGCGAGCAGTCCCTAATGTCACATGCAGAAACGTATATTAACGGTTGGGGAACGCAATGTAATTGATCCTACCATCATCTAACCTATCGACCCTAACTTCCCATGTACCTTTCGTGTCGTTCCCCTTCTTGTTTTTGATGCGTGGGTCGACATAGAGATTTTCGATGGAATTCCAAGATTTCACTCTAAACAAGTGCTACTTTGTGGCCTATGACAAGTGATTCTTAGAAAAACTCTCTAATGCTCCACTTGTTCAAATTTAGGTTCTCTAGGGTGACGCAATTGATTCCACAACCTCCAAGAAGTCTAGCTCGATTCTATAACCGGATTGGAAACTTCTCTTTGTTTTGTGTTCACGCTGAAATCAGCGCGAGCAGTCCCTATTGTCACATGCAGAAACATATATTAACGGTTGGGGAACGCAATGTAATTGATCCTACCATCATCTAACCTATCGACCCTAACTTTCTATGTGTACCTTTCGTGTTTGTTCCCTTCTTGTTTTGATGCGTAGGTCGACATAGAGATTTTCGATGGAATTCCAAGATTTCACTCTAAACAAGTGCTACTTTGAGACCTATGACAAGTGATTCTTAGAAAAACTCTCTAATGGTCCACTTGTTCAAATTTAGGTTCTCTAGGGTGAGGCATTTGATTCCACAACCGTGAAAAAGTCTTGCTCGATTCTATAACCGGATTGGAAATTTCTCTTTGTTTTGAGTTCGCGCTGAAATCAGCGCCCGGCGATCCCTATTGTCACATCCGAAACATATATTAACGGTTGGGGAAACGCAATGTAATTGATCTTACCATCATCTAACCTATCCACCCTAACTTCCTATGTAACTTTAGTGTATCGTTCCCCTTCTTGTTTGATGCGTTAGGTCGACCTGAGAGATTTTCGATGGAATTCCAAGATTTCACTCTAAATAAGTGCTACTTTGAGGCCTATGACAAGTGATTCTTAGAAAAACACTCTAATGGCCCACTTGTTCAAATTTAGGCTCTCTAGGGTGAGGCATTTGATTCCACAACCGCCAAAAAGTCTAGCTTCGATTCTATAACGGATTGGACACTTCTCTTTGTTTTTTGAGTTCACGCTGAAATCAGCGCCCGGCAGTCCCCTAATGTCACATCCGAGAAACATATATTAACGGTTGGGGAACGCAATGTAGTTGATCCTACCATCATCTAACCTATCCACCCAAACTTCCTATGTACCTTTCGTATCGTTCCCCTCCTTGATTCGGTACATAGGTCGACATAGAGATTTTTGATGGAATTCCAAGATTTCACTCTAAACAAGTGCTACTTTGAGGCCTATGACAAGTGATTCTTAGAAAAACTCTCTAATGGTCCACTTGTTCAAATTTAGGTTCTCTAGGGTGAGGCATTTGATTCCACAACCGCCAAAAAGTCTAGCTCGATTCTATTGCCGGATTAGACACTTCTCTTTGTTTTGAGTTCGCGCTGAAATCAGCGCCCGGCTGATCCCTATTGTCACATCTAGAAACATATATTAACGGTTGGGGGAATGCAACATCATCTAACCATCATCTAACCTATCGACCCTAACTTCCTATGTACCTTTAAATGTCCTTCCCCTTCTTGTTTTTTGATGCGTAGGTCGACATAGAGATTTTTCGATGGAATTCCAAGATTTCACTCTAAACAAGTGCTACTTTGAGGCCTATGACAAGTGATTCTTAGAAAAACTCTCTAATGGATCCACTTGTTCAAATTTAGGTTCTCTAGGGTGAGGCATTTGATTCCACAACCGCCAAAAAGTCTAGCTCGATTCTATAACCGGATTGGAAACTTCTCCTTGTTTTGAGTTCACGCTGAAATCAGCGCGAGAAGTCCCTAATGTCACATGCTGAAACATATTTTAACGGTTGGGGACCACAATGTAATTGATCCTACATCATCTAACCTATCGACCCTAACTTCCTATGTACCTTTAAATTGTCGTTACCCCTTCTTGTTTTGATGCGTAGATCGACATAGAGATTTTCGATGGAATTCCAAGATTTCACTCTAAACAAGTGCTACTTTGAGGCCTATGACAAGTGATTCTTAGAAAAACTCTCTAATGGACCACTTGTTCAAATTTAGGTTTCTCTAGGGTGAGGCATTTGATTCCACAACCGCCAAAAAGTCTAGCTTCGATTCTATAACCGGATTGGAAACTTCTCTTTGTTTTGAGTTCACGCTGAAATCAGCGCGAGCGATCACTAATGTCACATGCGTAAACATATTTTAACGGTTGGGGAACGCAATGTAATTGATCCTACCATCATCTAACCTATCCACCCTAACTTCCTATGTACCTTTAGGTGTCGTTCCCCTTCTTGTTTTGATGCGTGGATGCGACATAGAGATTTTCGATGGAATTCCAAGATTTCACTCTAAACAAGTGCTACTTTGAGGCCTATGACTAGTGATTCTTAGAAAAACTCTCTAATGGTCCACTTGTTCAAATTTAGGTTCTCTAGGGTGAGGCATTTGATTCCACAACCGCTAAAAAGTCTAGCTCGATCCTATAACCAGATTGGAAACTTCTCTTTGTTTTGAGTTCACGCTTGAAATCAGCGAACAGTCCCTAATGTCACATGCGAAAACATATTTTAATGGTTGGGAAACGCATTGTAATTGACCCTACCATCATCTAACCTATCCACCCTAACTTCCTATGTACCTTTAGGTCGTTCCCCTTCTTGTTTTGATGCGTAGGTCGACATAGAGATTTTTCGATGGAATTCCAAGATTTCACTCTAAACAAATTTCTATTTTGAGGCCTATGACAAGTGATTCTTAGAAAAACTCTCTAATGGTCAACTTGTTCAAATTTAGGTTCTATAGGGTGAGGCATTTGATTCCACAACCTCCAAAAGTCTCTAGCTCCATTCTATAACCGTATTTGAAATTTCTATTTGTTTTGAGTTCACGCTGAAATCAGCGCCCGGCAGATCCCTATTGTCACATCGAGAAACATATATTAACGGTTGGGGAGCGCAATGTAATTGATCTTACCATCATCTAACCTATCGACCCTAACTTCCTATGTACCTTTAGTGTCCTTCCCTTCTTGTTTTTAATGCGTAGGTCGACATAGAGATTTTCGATGGAATTCCAAGATTTCACTCTAAACAAGTGCTACTTTGAGGCCTATGACAAGTGATTCTTACAAAAACACTCTATCGGCCCACTTGTTCAAATTTAGGCTCTCTCGGGTGAGGCACTTGATTCCACAATCCGCGAAAAAAAGTCTAGCTTCGATTCTATAGCGGATTGGACACTTCTCTTTGTTTTGAGTTCAAGCGCTGAAATCAGCGCCAGGCGTCCCTAATGTCACATCGAAACATATATTAACGGTTGGGTAACGCAATGTAGTTGATCCTACCATCATCTAACCTATCCACCCAAACTTCCTATGTACCTTTATTATCGTTCCCCTCCTTGTTTTACGTACATAGGTGACATAGAGATTTTTGATGGAATTCCAAGATTTCACTCTAAACAAGTGCTACTTTGAGGCCTATGACAAGTGATTCTTAGAAAAACTCTCTAATGGTCCACTTGTTCAAATTTAGGTTCTCTAGGGTGAGGCATTTGATTCCACAACCGCCAAAAAGTCTAGCTTCGATTCTATTGCCGGATTAGACACTTCTCTTTGTTTTTCGAGTTCGCGCTGAAATCAGCGCCCAGCTGTCCCTAACGTCACATCGAAAACATATATTAATGGTTGGGTAGCACAATGTAATTGATCCTTCCATTTTCTAACCTATCCACCCTAACTTCCTATGTACCTTTATTTTTCGTTCCCCCTTCTTCTTTATGTACCTTGCGTAGGTTTCGACATAGAGATTTTCGATGGAATTCCAAGATTTCACACTAAACAAGTGCTACTTTGAAGCCTATGACAAGTGATTCTTAGAAAAACTCTCTAATGGTCCACATGTTCAAATTTAGGCTCTCTCGGGTGAGGCACTTGATTCCACAACCGCAAAAAAGTCTAGCTCGATTCTATAACCGGATTGGAAACTTCTCTTTGGCTTGAGTTCACGCTGAAATCAGCGC
Organism: Hyparrhenia diplandra; assembly: GCA_015847255.1. Lineage (NCBI taxonomy): Eukaryota > Viridiplantae > Streptophyta > Magnoliopsida > Poales > Poaceae > Hyparrhenia > Hyparrhenia diplandra. Next base: position 94,135 of record JADLZK010010827.1, on the reverse strand, counting down.
GAGCAGTCCCTAATGTCACATGCTGAAACATATATTAATAGTTGGGGAACGCAATGTAATTGATCCTACCATCATCTAACCTATCCACCCTAACTTCCTATGTACCTTTCGTGTCGTTACCCTTCTTGTTTCGGTACGTAGGTCGACATAGAGATTTTCGATGGAATTCCAAGATTTCACTCTAAACAAGTGCTACTTTGAGGCCTATGACAAGTGATTCTTAGTAAAACTCTCTAATGGTCCACTTGTTCAAATTTAGGTTCTCTAGGGTGAGGCATTTGATTCCACAACCTCCAAAAGTCTAGCTCGATTCTATAACCGGATTGGAAACTTCTCTTTGTTTTGAGTTCACGCTGAAATCAGCGCGGCAGTCCCTAATGTCACATGCGAGAAACATATATTAACGGTTGGGGAACGCGCAACATCATCATCTAACCTATCGACCCTAACTTCCTATGTACCTTTAGGTGTTGTTCCCCTTCTTGTTTTGGTGCGTAGGTCGACATAGAGATTTTTCGATGGAATTCCAAGATTTCACTCTAAACAAGTGCTACTTTGAGGCCTATGACAAGTGATTCTTAGAAAAACTCTCTAATGGACCACTTGTTCAAATTTAGGTTCTCTAGGGTGAGGCATTTGATTCCACAACCGCCAAAAAGTCTAGCTCGATTCTATAACGGATTGGAAACTTCTCTTTGTTTTGAGTTCACGCTGAAATCAGCGCGGCGATGCCTAATGTCACATGCAGAAACATATTTTAACGGTTGGGGAACGCAATGTAATTGATCCTACCATCATCTAACCTATCCACCCTAACTTCCTATGTACCTTTCGTGTCATTCCCCTTCTTGTTTTGATGCGTAGGTCGACATAGAGATTTTTTTTGTTTTGAAGCTGGAATTCCAAGATTTTAAGATGGAATTCCAAGATTTCACTCTAAACAATTGCTACTTTGAGACCTAAGACAAGTGATTCTTAGAAAAACTCTCTAATGGTCCACTTGTTCAAATCTAGGTTCTCTAGGGTGAGGCATTTGATTCCACAACCGCCAAAAAGTCTAGCTTCGATTCTATTGCGGATTAGACACTTCTCTTTGTTTTTCGAGTTCATGCTGAAATCAGCGCCATCATCTAACTGTCCCTAATGTCACATCGTTTTAGGTCAAAAACATATATTAATGGTTGGAGTATGACAAGCAATGGTCCAATTGATCCTTCCATTTTTCTAACCTATCCAACCCTGGAAACTTCCTATGTACCTTTTCGTATCGTTCCCTTCTTGTTTGTAATTGATCCTACCATCGTCTAGGTCGACATATGTAGATTTTTCGATTGAATTCAAGATTTCACTCTAAACAAGTGCGACTTTGAGGCCTATGACAAGTGATTCTTAGAAAAACTCTCTAATGGTCCACTTGTTCAAATTTAGGCTCTCTCGGGTGAGGCACTTGATTCCACAACGCGAAAAAAGTCTAGTTCGATTCTATAACGGATTGGAAACTTCTCTTTGTTTTTGAGTTCACGCTGAAATCAGCGCGAACAGTCCCTAATGTCACATGCTGAAACATATATTAACAGTTGGGGACCGCAATGTAATTGATCCTACCATCATCTAACCTATCCACCTAACTTCCTATGTACCTTTAGGTGTCGTTACCCTTCTTGTTTCGATGCGTAGGTCGTCATAGAGATTTTTCGATGGAGCTCCCAAGATTTCACTCTAAACAAGTGCTACTTTGAGGCCTATGACAAGTGATTCTTAGAAAAACTCTTTAATGGTCCACTTGTTCAAATTTAGTTTCTCTAGGGTGAGGCATTTGATTCCACAACCGCGAAAAAGTCTAGCTTCGATTCTATAACCGGATTGGAAACTTCTCTTTGTTTTGAGTTCACGCTGAAATCAGCGCGGCGATCACTAATGTCACATGCGAAACATATTTTAATGGTTGGGAACGCAATGTAAATTGATCCTACCATCATATAACCTATCGACCCTAACTTCCTATGTACCTTTCGTATCGTTCCCCTTCTTGTTTTTTTGATGCGTAGGTCGACATAGAGATTTTTCGATGGAATTCAAGATTTCACTCTAAACAAGTGCTACTTTGTGGCCTATGACAAGTGATTCTTAGAAAAACTCTCTAATGGTCCACTTGTTTAAATTTAGGTTCTCTAGGGTGACGCATTTGATTCCACAACCTCCAAGAAGTCTAGCTCGATTCTATAACCGGATTCGAAACTTCTCTTTGTTTTGAGTTCACGCTGAAATCAGCGCGAGCAGTCCCTAATGTCACATGCGAAAAACGTATATTAACGGTTGGGGAACGCAATGTAATTGATCCTACCATCATCTAACCTATCGACCCTAACTTCCCATGTACCTTTAGTGTCGTTCCCCTTCTTGTTTTCGATGCGTAGGTCGACATAGAGATTTTTCGATGGAATTCCAAGATTTCACTCTAAACAAGTGCTACTTTGTGGCCTATGACAAGTGATTCTTAGAAAAACTCTCTAATGCTCCACTTGTTCAAATTTAGGTTCTCTAGGGTGACGCATTTGATTCCACAACCTCCAAGAAGTCTAGCTCGATTCTATAACCCGGATTGGAAACTTCTCTTTGTTTTGAGTTCACGCTGAAATCAGCGCGAGCAGTCCCTAATGTCACATGCGTAAACGTATATTAATGGTTGGGGAACGCAATGTAATTGATCCTACCATCATCTAACCTATCGACCCTAAGTTCCCATGTACCTTTAGGTAATCGTTCCCCTTCTTGTTTCGATGCGTAGGTCGACATAGAGATTTTCGATGGAATTCCAAGATTTCACTCTAAACAAGTGCTACTTTGTGGCCTATGACAAGTGATTCTTAGAAAAACTCTCTAATGCTCCACTTGTTCAAATTTAGGTTCTCTAGGGTGACGCAATTGATTCCACAACCTCCAAGAAGTCTAGCTCGATTCTATAACCGGATTGGAAACTTCTCTTTGTTTTGTGTTCACGCTGAAATCAGCGCGAGCAGTCCCTAATGTCTAGCGCGAAACATATATTAACGGTTGGGGAACGCAATGTAATTGATCCTACCATCATCTAACCTATCGACCTTAACTTTCTATGTACCTTTTGTGTTGTTCCCCCTTCTTGTTTCGAACGTAGGTCGACATAGAGATTTTCGATGGAATTCAAGATTTCACTCTAAACAAGTGCTACTTTGAGACCTATGACAAGTGATTCTTAGAAAAACTCTCTAGTGGTCCACTTGTTCAAATTTAGGTTCTCTAGGGTGAGGCATTTGATTCCACAACCGTGAAAAAAGTCTACCTCGATTCTATAACCGGATTGGAAATTTCTCTTTGTTTTGAGTTCACGCTGAAATCAGCGCCCGGCCGATCCCTATTGTCACATCCGAAAAACATATATTAACGGTTGGGGAACGCAATGTAATTGATCTTACCATCATCTAACCTATCCACCCTAACTTCCTATGTAACTTTCGTGTCGTTCCTCTTCTTGTTTTGATGCGTAGGTCGACCCGCGAGAGATTTTCGATAGAATTCTAAGATTTCACTCCAAACAAGTGCTACTTTGAGGCCTATGACAAGTTATTCTTAGAAAAACACTCTATCGGCCCACTTGTTCAAATTTAGGCTCTCTCGGGTGAGGCACTTGATTCCACAACCGCGAAAAAGTCTCGCTCGATTCTATAGCGGATTGGACACTTCTCTTTGTTTTTGAGTTCGCGCTGAAATCAGCGCCCGGTATCCCTAATGTCACATCCGAAACATATATTAACGGTTGGGTAACGCAATGTAGTTGATCCTACCATCATCTAACCTATCCACCCTAACTTCCTATGTACCTTTCGTATCGTTCCCCTTCTTGTTTTGGTACATAGGTCGACATAGAGATTTTTGATGGAATTCCAAGGTTTTCACTCTAAACAAGTGCTACTTTGAGGCCTATGACAAGTGATTCTTAGAAAAACTCTCTTTTGGTCCACTTGTTCAAATTTAGGTTCTCTAGGGTGAGGCGTTTGATTCCACAACCGCTAAAAAGTCTAGCTCGATTCTATAACGGATTGGAAACTTCTCTTTGTTTTGAGTTCACATTGAAATCAGCGCGGCGATCCCTAATGTCACATCGCGAAACATATTTTAACGGTTGGGAAACGCAATGAAATTGACCTTACCATCATCTAACCTATCCACCCTAACTTCCTATGTACCTTTCGTATCGTTCCCTTCTTGTTTCGATGCGTAGGTCGACATAGAGATTTTCGATGGAATTCCAAGCTTTCACACAAAACAAGTGCTACTTTGAGGCCTATGACAAGTGATTCTTAGAAAAACTCTCTAATGGTCCACTTGTTAAAATTTAGGCTCTCTCGGGTGAGGCACTTGATTCAACAACCGCGAAAAAGTCTAGCTCAATTCTATTGCCGGATTAGACACTTCTCTTTGTTTTGACTTCACGCTGAAATCAGCGCGCCGTGTCCCTAATGTCACATCCGAAAACATATATTAATGGTTGGGTAACGCAATGTAATTGATCCTACCATCATCTAACCTATCCACCCTAACTTCCTATGTACCTTTCGTATCGTTCCCCTTCTTGTTTCGATGCGTAGAGTCGACATAGAGATTTTTCGATGGAATTCCAAGATTTCACACAAAACAAGTGCTACTTTGAGGCCTATGACAAGTGATTCTTAGAAAAACTCTCTAATGGTCCACTTGTTCAAATTTAGGCTCTCTCGGGTGAGGCACTTGATTTCACAACCGCAAAAAGGCTAGCTCGATTCTATAACCGGTTGGAAACTTCTCTTTGGTTTTGAGTTCACGCTGAAATCAGCGCGAGCAGTCCCCTAATGTCACATCTTTGAAAACATATATTAACGGTTGGGGAACGCCAATGTAGTTGATCCTACCATCATCTACCTATCGACCCTAAGTTCCCATGTACCTTTAGGTAATCGTTCCCCTTCTTGTTTCGATGCGTGGGTCGACATAGAGATTTTTCGATGGAATTCCAAGATTTCACTCTAAACAAGTGCTACTTTGTGGCCTATGACAAGTGATTCTTAGAAAAACTCTCTAATGGTCCACTTGTTTAAATTTAGGTTCTATAGGGTGACGCATTTGATTCCACAACCTCCAAAAAGTCTAGCTCGATTCTATAACCGGTTGAAACTTCTCTTTGTTTTGAGTTCACGCTGAAATCAGCGCGAGCAGTCCCTAATGTCACATGCAGAAACGTATATTAACGGTTGGGGAACGCAATGTAATTGATCCTACCATCATCTAACCTATCGACCCTAACTTCCCATGTACCTTTCGTGTCGTTCCCTTCTTGTTTCCGTTACGTGGGTCGACATAGAGATTTTTGATGGAATTCTAAGATTTCACTCTAAACAAGTGCTACTTTGTGGCCTATGACAAGTGATTCTTAGAAAAACTCTCTAATGCTCCACTTGTTCAAATTTAGGTTCTCTAGGGTGAGGCAATTGATTCCACAACCTCCAAGAAGTCTAGCTCGATTCTATAACCTGATTGGAAACTTCTCTTTGTTTTTGTGTTCACGCTGGAATCAGCGCGAGCAGTCCCTAATGTCACATCGAGAAACATATATTAACGGTTGGGGAACGCAATGTAATTGATCCTACCATCATCTAACCTATCGACCCTAACTTTCTATGTACCTTTAAACGTTGTTCCCCTTCTTGTTTTGGTATGTAGGTCGACATAGAGATTTTCGATGGAATTCCAAGATTTCACTCTAAACAAGTGCTACTTTGAGACCTATGACAAGTGATTCTTAGAAAAACTCTCTAATGGTCCACTTGTTCAAATTTAGGTTCTCTAGGGTGAGGCATTTGATTCCACAACCGTGAAAAAGTCTAGCTCGATTCTATAACCGGATTGGAAATTTCTCTTTGTTTTGAGTTCACGCGCTGAAATCAGCGCCCGAGCAGTCCCTATTGTCACATCCGAAAAACATATATTAACGGTTGGGGAACGCAATGTAATTGATCTTACCATCATCAAACCTATCCACATCCACCCTAACTTCCTATGTAACTTTCGTGTCGTTTCCCTTCTTGTTTCGATGCGTAGGTTGACATAAGATTTTTTCGATGGAATTCCAAGATTTCACTCTAAACAAGTGCTACTTTGAGGCCTATGACAAGTGATTCTTAGAAAAACTCTCTAATGGTCCACTTGTTCAAATTTAGGTTCTCTAGGGTGAGGCATTTGATTCCACAACCGCCAAAAAGTCTAGCTCGATTCTATAACCGGATTGGAAACTTCTCTTTATTTTGAGTTCACGCTGAAATCAGCGCGAGCAGTCCCTAATGTCACATGCGAGAAACATATATTAAATGGTTGGGGAAACGCAACATCATCTAACCTATCGACCCTAACTTCCTATGTACCTTTCGTGTCCTTCCCTTCTTGTTTCGGTACGTAGGTCGACATAGAGATTTTCGATGGAATTCCAAGATTTCACTCTAAACAAGTGCTACTTTGAGGCCTATGACAAGTGATTCTTAGAAAAACTCTCTAATGGACCACTTGTTCAAATTTAGGTTCTCTAGGGTGAGGCATTTGATTCCACAACCGCCAAAAAGTCTAGCTCGATTCTATAACCGGATTGGAAACTTCTCTTTGTTTTTGAGTTCACGCTGAAATCAGCGAGCAGTCCCTAATGTCACATGCGAAACATATTTTAACGGTTGGGGAACGCCAATGTAATTGATCCTACCATCATCTAACCTATCCACCCTAACTTCCTATGTACCTTTAGGTAATCGTTCCCCTTCTTGTTTCGATGCGTAGGTCGACATAGAGATTTTCGATGGAATTCCAAGATTTCACTCTAAACAAGTGCTACTTTGAGGCCTATGACTAGTGATTCTTAGAAAAACTCTCTAATGGTCCACTTGTTCAAATTTAGGTTCTCTAGGGTGAGGCATTTGATTCCACAACCGCTAAAAAGTCTAGCTCGATCCTATAACCGGATTGGAAACTTCTCTTTGTTTTGAGTTCACGCTTGAAATCAGCGCGAGCAGTCCCTAATGTCACATGCGAAAACATATTTTAACGGTTGGGAAACGCAATGTAATTGACCCTACCATCATCTAACCTATCCACCCTAACTTCCTATGTACCTTTCGTGGCGTTCCCCTTCTTGTTTCGATGCGTGGGTCGACATAGAGATTTTCGATGGAATTCAAGATTTCACTCTAAACAAATTTCTACTTTGAGGCCTATGACAAGTGATTCTTAGAAAAACTCTCTAATGGTCCACTTGTTCAAATTTAGGTTCTATAGGGTGAGGCATTTGATTCCACAACCGTGAAAAAGTCTAGCTCCATTCTATAACCGGATTGGAAATTTCTATTTGTTTTGAGTTCGCGCTTAAATCAGCGCCAGCAGTCCCTATTGTCACATCCAGAAACATATATTAACGGTTGGGGAACGCAATGTAATTGATCTTACCATCATCTAACCTATCCACCCTAACTTCCTATGTAACTTTCGTGTCGTTCCCCTTCTTGTTTTTCGATGCGTAGGTCGACACGAGATTTTTTCGATGGAATTCAAGATTTCACTCTAAACAAGTGCTACTTTGAGGCCTATGACAAGTGATTCTTAGAAAAACACTCTATCGGCCCACTTGTTCAAATTTAGGCTCTCTCGGGTGAGGCACTTGATTCCACAACAACGAAAAAGTCTAGCTTCGATTCTATAGCGGATTGGACACTTCTCTTTGTTTTGAGTTCACGCTGAAAATCAAAGCCAGCTGTCCCCTAATGTCACATCCGAGAAACATATATTAACGGTTGGGTAACGCAATGTAGTTGATCCTACCATCATCTAACCTATCCACCCAAACTTCCTATGTACCTTTCGTATCGTTCCCCTCCTTGTTTCGGTACATAGGTCGACATAGAGATTTTTGATGGAATTCCAAGATTTCACTCTAAACAAGTGCTACTTTGAGGCCTATGACAAGTGATTCTTAGAAAAATTCTCTAATGGTCCACTTGTTCAAATTTAGGTTCTCTAGGGTGAGGCATTTGATTCCACAACCGCCAAAAGTCTAGCTTCGATTCTATTGCCGGATTAGACACTTCTCTTTGTTTTTCAGTTCAGCGCTGAAATCAGCGCCCGGTGTCCCTAATGTCACATCCAGAAACATATATTAATGGTTGGGTAACGCAATGTAATTGATCCTTCCATCATCTAACCTATCCACCCTAACTTCCTATGTACCTTTAAGTATCGTTCCCCTTCTTGTTTCGATGCGTAGGTCGACATAGAGATTTTCGATGGAATTCCAAGATTTCACACTAAACAAGTGCTACTTTGAAGCCTATGACAAGTGATTCTTAGAAAAACTCTCTAATGGTCCACTTGTTCAAATTTAGGCTCTCTCGGGTGAGGCACTTGATTCCACAACCGCAAAAAGTCTAGCTCGATTCTATAACCCGGATTGGAAACTTCTCTTTGGCTTGAGTTCACGCTGAAATCAGCGGCGATCCCTAATGTCACATCTTTGAAACATATATTAACAGTTGGGGACCACAATGTAATTGATCCTACCATCATCTAACCTATCCACCCTAACTTCCTATGTACCTTTTAAGTGTCGTTACCCTTCTTGTTTTGATGCGTAGGTCGACATAGAGATTTTCGATGGAATTCCAAGATTTCACTCTAAACAAGTGCTACTTTGAGGCCTATGACAAGTGATTCTTAGAAAAACTCTCTAATGGTCCACTTGTTCAAATTTAGGTTCTCTAGGGTGAGGCATTTGATTCCACAACCGCCAAAAAGTCTAGCTCGATTCTATAACCGGATTGGAAACTTCTCTTTGTTTTGAGTTCACGCTGAAATCAGCGCGAGCAGTACCTAATGTCACATGCAGAAACATATATTAACGGTTGGGGAACGCAACATCATCTAACCTATCGACCCTAACTTCCTATGTACCTTTCGTGTCGTTCCCCTTCTTGTTTCGGTACGTAGGTCGACATAGAGATTTTCGATGGAATTCCAAGATTTCACTCTAAACAAGTGCTACTTTGAGGCCTATGACAAGTGATTCTTAGAAAAACTCTCTAATGGACCACTTGTTCAAATTTAGGTTCTCTAGGGTGAGGCATTTGATTCCACAACCGCCAAAATGTCTAGCTCGATTCTATAACCGGATTGGAAACTTCTCTTTGTTTTGAGTTCACGCTGAAATCAGCGCGAGCAGTGCCTAATGTCACATGCAGAAACATATTTTAACGGTTGGGGAACGCAATGTAATTGATCCTACCATCATCTAACCTATCCACCCCCTAACTTCCTATGTACCTTTCGTGTCATTCCCCTTCTTGTTTCGGTACGTAGGTCGACATAGAGATTTTCGATGGAATTCCAAGATTTCACTCTAAACAATTGCTACTTTGAGACCTAAGACAAGTGATTCTTAGAAAAACTCTCTAATGGTCCACTTGTTCAAATCTAGGTTCTCTAGGGTGAGGCATTTGATTCCACAACCGCCAAAAAGTCTAGCTCGATTCTATAACCGGATTGGAAACTTCTCTTTGTTTTGAGTTCACGCTGAAATCAGCGCGGCAGATCCCTAATTTCACATGCAGAAACATATTTTAATGGTTGGGGAACGCAATGTAATTGATCCTACCATCATCTAACCTATCGACCCTAACTTCCTATGTACCTTTAGTGTGGATTCCCTTCTTGTTTTAGGATGCGTAGGTCGACATAGAGATTTTCGATGGAATTCCAAGATTTCACTCTAAACTTGTGCTACTTTGTCGCCTATGACAAGTGATTCTTAGAAAACTCTCTAATGGTCTACTTGTTTAAATTTAGGTTCTCTAGGGTGACGCATTTGATTCCACAACCTCCAAGAAGTCTAGCTCGATTCTATAACCGGATTGGAAACTTCTCTTTGTTTTTGAGTTCACGCTGAAATCAGCGCGAGCGATCCCTAATGTCACATGCGAAAAAACGTATATTAATGGTTGGGGAACGCAATGTAATTGATCCTACCATCATCTAACCTATCGACCCTAAGTTCCCATGTACCTTTCGTGTCGTTACCCTTCTTGTTTCGATGCGTAGGTCGACATAGAGAGATTTTCGATTGAATTCCAAGATTTCACTCTAAACAAGTGCTACTTTGTGGCCTATGACAAGTGATTCTTAGAAAAACTCTCTAATGCTCCACTTGTTCAAATTTAGGTTCTCTAGGGTGACGCAATTGATTCCACAACCTCCAAGAAGTCTAGCTCGATTCTATAACGGATTGGAAACTTCTCTTTGTTTTTGTGTTCACGCTGAAATCAGCGCGAGCAGTCAATAATGTCACAAGCGAAACATATATTAACGGTTGGGGAACGCAATGTAATTGATCCTACCATCATCTAACCTATCGACCTTAACTTTCTATGTACCTTTTGTGTTGTTCCCTTCTTGTTTGGGCGTGGGTCGACATAGAGATTTTCGATGGAATTCCAAGATTTCACTCTAAACAAGTGCTACTTTGAGACCTATGACAAGTGATTCTTAGAAAAACTCTCTAATGGTCCACTTGATCAAATTTAGGTTCTCTAGGGTGAGGCATTTGATTCCACAACCGTGAAAAAGTCTACCTCGATTCTATAACCGGATTGGAAATTTCTCTTTGTTTGAGTTCGCGCTGAAATCAGCGCCCGGCCGATCCCTATTGTCACATCCGAGAAACATATATTAACGGTTGGGGAACGCAATGTAATTGATCTTACCATCATCTAACCTATCCACCCTAACTTCCTATGTAACTTTCGTGTCGTTCCTCTTCTTGTTTTGATGCGTAGGTCGACCTGAGAGATTTTCGATAAATTCTAAGATTTCACTCCAAACAAGTGCTACTTTGAGGCCTATGACAAGTTATTCTTAGAAAAACACTCTATCGGCCCACTTGTTCAAATTTAGGCTCTCTCGGGTGAGGCACTTGATTCCACAACCGCGAAAAAGTCTCGCTCGATTCTATAGCCGGATTGGACACTTCTCTTTGTTTTGAGTTCGCGCTGAAATCAGCGCCAGCTGTCCCTAATGTCACATCCAGAAACATATATTAACGGTTGGGTAACGCAATGTAGTTGATCCTACCATCATCTAACCTATCCACCCTAACTTCCTATGTACCTTTCGTATCGTTCCCCTTCTTGTTTCGGTACATAGGTCGACATAGAGATTTTCGATGGAATTCCAAGGTTTTCACTCTAAACAAGTGCTACTTTGAGGCCTATGACAAGTGATTCTTAGAAAAACTCTCTTTTGGTCCACTTGTTCAAATTTAGGTTCTCTAGGGTGAGGCGTTTGATTCCACAACCGCTAAAAAAAGTCTAGCTCGATTCTATAACCGGGATTGGAAACTTCTCTTTGTTTTGAGTTCACATTGAAATCAGCGCGAGCAGTCCCTAATGTCACATGCAGAAACATATTTTAACGGTTGGGAAACGCAATGAAATTGACCTTACCATCATCTAACCTATCCACCCTAACTTCCTATGTACCTTTCGTGGCGTTCCCCTTCTTGTTTCGGTACGTAGGTCGACATAGAGATTTTCGATGGAATTCCAAGATTTCACTCTAAACAAATTTCTACTTTGAGGCCTATGACAAGTGATTCTTAGAAAAACTCTCTAATGGTCCACTTGTTAAAATTTAGGCTCTCTCGGGTGAGGCACTTGATTCAACAACCGCGAAAAGTCTAGCTCAATTCTATTGCCGGATTAGACACTTCTCTTTGTTTTGACTTCGCGCTGAAATCAGCGCCGGTGTCCCTAATGTCACATCCAGAAACATATATTAATGGTTGGGTAACGCAATGTAATTGATCCTACCATCATCTAACCTATCCACCCTAACTTCCTATGTACCTTTCGTATCGTTCCCCTTCTTGTTTCGGTACGTAGGTCGACATAGAGATTTTCGATGGAATTCCAAGATTTCACACAAAACAAGTGCTACTTTGAGGCCTATGACAAGTGATTCTTAGAAAAACTCTCTAATGGTCCACTTGTTCAAATTTAGGCTCTCTCGGGTGAGGCACTTGATTTCACAACCGCAAAAAAGGCTAGCTCGATTCTATAACCGGATTGGAAACTTCTCTTTGGTTTGAGTTCACGCTGAAATCAGCGCGGCGATCCCTAATGTCACATCTTTGAAACATATATTAACGGTTGGGGAACGCAATGTAATTGATCCTACCATCATCGACCTATCGACCCTAAGTTCCCATGTACCTTTAGTGTCGTTCCCCTTCTTGTTTCGATGCGTAGGTCGACATAGAGATTTTCGATGGAATTCCAAGATTTCACTCTAAACAAGTGCTTCTTTGTGGCCTATGACAAGTGATTCTTAGAAAAACTCTCTAATGCTCCACTTGTTCAAATTTAGGTTCTCTAGGGTGACGCAATTGATTCCACAACCTCCAAGAAGTCTAGCTCGATTCTATAACCGGATTGGAAACTTCTCTTTGTTTTGTGTTCACGCTGAAATCAGTCGCGGCAGTCCCCTAATGTCACATGCGAAACATATATTAACGGTTGGGGAACGTAATGTAATTGATCCTACCATCATCTAACCTATCGACCTTAACTTTCTATGTACCTTTTGTGTTGTTCCCCTTCTTGTTTCGGGCGTGGGTCGACATAGAGATTTTTGATGGAATTCAAGATTTCACTCTAAACAAGTGCTACTTTGAGACCTATGACAAGTGATTCTTAGAAAAACTCTCTAATGGTCCACTTGTTCAAATTTAGGTTCTCTAGGGTGAGGCATTTGATTCCACAACCGCCAAAAAGTCTAGCTTCGATTCTATAACCCGGATTGGAAACTTCTCTTTGTTTTGAGTTCACGCTGAAATCAGCGAGCGATCCCTAATGTCACATGCGAAAAACATATTTCAACGGTTGGGGAACGCAATGTAATTGATCCTACCATCATCTAACCTATCCACCCTAACTTCCTATGTACCTTTAGTGTCGTTCCCCTTCTTGTTTTGATGCGTGTAGGTCGACATAGAGATTTTCGATGGAATTCCAAGATTTCACACTAAACAAGTGCTACTTTGAGGCCTATGACAAGTGATTCTTAGAAAAACTCTCTAATGGTCCAATTGTTCAAATTTAGGTTCTCTAGGGTGAGGCATTTGATTCCACAACCGTGAAAAATGTCTAGCTCATTTCTATAACCGGATTGGAAATTTCTCTTTGTTTTTTTGAGTTCACGCTGAAATCAGCGCCCGCCAGATCCCTATTGTCACATCAAGAAACATATATTAACGGTTGGGGAACGCAATGTAATTGATCTTACCATCATCTAACCTATCCACCCTAACTTCCTATGTAACTTTCGTAATGGGTTCCCCTTCTTGTTTTGATGCGTAGGTCGACCGCGAGAGATTTTCGATGGAATTCAAAGATTTCACTCTAAACAAGTGCTACTTTGAGGCCTATGACAAGTGATTCTTAGAAAAACTCTATAATGGTCCACTTGTTCAAATTTAGGTTCTCTAGGGTGAGGCATTTGATTACACAACCGCCAAAAAGTCTAGCTCGATTCTATAACCGGAATGGAAACTTCTCTTTGTTTTGAGTTCACATTGAAATCAGCGTGAGCAGTCCTAATGTCACATGCGAAACATGTTTTAACGGTTGGGAAACGCAATGTAATTGACCCTACCATCATCTAACCTATCCACCCTAACTTCCTATGTACCTTTAGTGGCGTTCCCCTTCTTGTTTTGATGCGTAGGTCGACATAGAGATTTTCGATGGAATTCAAGATTTCACTCTAAACAAATTTCTACTTTGAGGCCTATGACAAGTGATTCTTAGAAAAACTCTCTAATGGTCCACTTGTTCAAATTTAGGCTCTCTCGGGTGAGGCACTTGATTCAACAACCGCGAAAAAAGTCTAGCTCGATTCTATTGCGGATTAGACACTTCTCTTTGTTTTGACTTGGCTGAAATCAGCGCCCGGTGTCCCCTAATGTCACATCCGAAACATATATTAATGGTTGGGTAACGCAATGTAATTGATCCTACCATCATCTAACCTATCCACCCTAACTTCCTATGTACCTTTCGTATCGTTCCCCTTCTTGTTTCGTTCGTGGGTCGACATAGAGATTTTTCGATGGAATTCCAAGATTTCACACTAAACAAGTGCTACTTTGAGGCCTATGACAAGTGATTCTTAGAAAAACTCTCTAATGGTCCACTTGTTCAAATTTAGGCTCTCTCGGGTGAGGCACTTGATTCCACAACCTTGAAAAGTCTCGCTCGATTCTATAGCGGATTGGACACTTCTCTTTGTTTTTGAGTTCGCGCTGAAATCAGGGCCAGCTGTCCCTAATGTCACATCCGAAAAACATATATTAACGGTTGGGTAACGCAATGTAGTTGATCCTACCATCATCTAACCTATCCACCCTAACTTCCTATGTACCTTTCGTATCGTTCCCCTTCTTGTTTTGGTTTTTGGTCGACATAGAGATTTTCGATGGAATTCCAAGATTTCACTCTAAACAAGTGCTATTTTGAGGCCTATGACAAGTGATTCTTAGAAAAACTCTCTATTGGTCCACTTGTTCAAATTTAGGTTCTCTAGGGTGAGGCATTTGATTCCACAACCGCTAAAAAGTCTAACTTCGATTCTATAACCGGATTGGAAACTTCTCTTTGTTTTGAGTTCGCATTGAAATCAGCGTGAGCAGTCCCTAATGTCACATGCGAAAAATATATTTTAATGGTTGGGAAACGCAATGTAATTGACCCTACCATCATCTAACCTATCCACCCTAACTTCCTATGTACCTTTCGTGGCGTTCCCCTTCTTGTTTCGGTACGTAGGTCGACATAGAGATTTTCGATGGAATTCTAAGATTTCTCTCTAAACAAATTTCTACTTTGAGGCCTATGACAAGTGATTCTTAGAAAAACTCTCTAATGGTCCACTTGTTCAAATTTAGGCTCTCTCGGGTGAGGCACTTGATTCAACAACCGCGAAAAGTCTAGGTCGATTCTATTGCGGATTAGGCACTTCTCTTTGTTTTGAGTTCGCGCTGAAATCAGCGCCCGGTGTCCCTAATGTCACATCCAGAAACATATATTAATGGTTGGAGTAGCGCAATGTAATTCATCCTACCATCATCTAACCTATCCACCTAACTTCCTATGTACCTTTTAGTCGTTCCCCTTCTTGTTTTCGGTGCGTAGGTCGACATAGAAGATTTTCGATGGAATTCCAAGATTTCACGCTAAACAAGTGCTACTTTGAGGCCTATGACAAGTGATTCTTAGAAAAACTCTCTAATGGTCCACTTGTTCAAATTTAGGCTCTCTCGGGTGAGGCACTTGATTCCACAACCGCAAAAAAAGTCTAGCTCGATTCTATAACCGGATTGGAAACTTCTCTTTGTTTTGAGTTCACGCTGAAATCAGCGCGAGCAGTCCCTAATGTCACATGCAGAAACGTATATTAACGGTTGGGGGAATGCAATGTAATTGATCCTACCATCATCTAACCTATCCACCCTAACTTCCTATGTAACTTTCATGTCGTTCCCCTTCTTGTTTCGGTGCCAGGTCGACCGCGAGATTTTCGATGGAATTCCAAGATTTCAAAAAGTGCTACTTTGAGGCCTCGACAAGTGATTCTTAGAAAAACACTCTATCGGTCCACTTGTTCAAATTTAGGCTCTATTGTCACATCAAGAAACATATATTAACAGTTGGGGAACGCAATGTAATTGATCCTACCATCATCTAACCTATCCACCCTAACTTTCTATGTACCTTTCGTGTCGTTACCCTTCTTGTTTTGATGCATTAGGTCGACATATAGATTTTAAGATGGAATTCCAAGATTTCACTCTAAACAAGTGCTACTTTGAGGCCTATGACAAGTGATTCTTAGAAAAACTCTCTAATGGTCCACTTGTTCAAATTTAGGTTCTCTAGGGTGAGGCATTTGATTCCACAACCGCCAAAAAGTCTAGCTTCGATTCTATAACCGGATTGGAAACTTCTCTTTGTTTTGAGTTCACGCTGAAATCAGCGCGAGCGATCCCTAATGTCACATGCAGAAATATATATTAACGGTTGGGGAACGCAACATCATCTAACCTATCGACCCTAACTTCCTATGTACCTTTCGTGTCGTTCCCCTTCTTGTTTCTGCACGTGGAGTCGACATAGAGATTTTCTATGGAATTCCAAGATTTCACTCTAAACATGTGCTACTTTGAGGCCTATGACAAGTGATTCTTAGAAAAACTCTCTAATGGTCCACTTGTTCAAATTTAGGTTCTCTAGGGTGAGGCATTTGATTCCACAACCGCCAAAAAGTCTAGCTTCGATTCTATAACCGGATTGGAAACTTCTCTTTGTTTTGAGTTCACGCTGAAATCAGCGAGCGATCCCTAATGTCACATGCGAGAAACATATTTCAACGGTTGGGGAACGCAATGTAATTGATCCTACCATCATCTAACCTATCCACCTAACTTCCTATGTACCTTTCGTGTGGTTCCCCTTTTTGTTTTGATGCGTAGGTCGACATAGAGATTTTCGATGGAATTCCAAGATTTCACACTAAACAAGTGCTACTTTGAGGCCTATGACAAGTGATTCTTAGAAAAACTCTCTAATGGTCCACTTGTTCAAATTTTGGTTCTCTAGGGTGAGGCATTTGATTCCACAACCGTGAAAATGTCTAGCTCATTTCTATAACCGGATTGGAAATTTCTCTTTTTGTTTTGAGTTCGCGCTGAAATCAGCGCCCGCGTGATCCCTATTGTCACATCAAAAACATATATTAACGGTTGGGGAACGCAATGTAATTGATCTTACCATCATCTAACCTATCCACCTAACTTCCTATGTAACTTTCGTGTGGATTCCCCTTCTTGTTTCGATGCGTAGGTCGACCTGAGAGATTTTCGATGGAATTCCAAGATTTCACTCTAAACAAGTGCTACTTTGAGGCCTATGACAAGTGATTCTTAGAAAAACTCTATAATGGTCCACTTGTTCAAATTTAGGTTCTCTAGGGTGAGGCATTTGATTCCACAACCGCCAAGAAGTCTAGCTTCGATTCTATAACCGGATTGGAAACTTCTCTTTGTTTTGAGTTCACGCCTGAAATCAGCGCGAGCGATCCCTAGTGTCACATCCAGAAAACATATATTAACGGTTGGGGACGCAATGTAATTGATCCTACCATCATCTAACCTATCCACCCTAACTTCCTATGTACCTTTTCGGGTCGTTCCCATTCATGTTTCGATGCGTAGGTCGACATAGAGATTTTCGATGGAATTCCAAGATTTCACTCTAAACAAGTGCTACTTTGAGACCTATGGCAAGTGATTCTTAGAAAAACTCTCTAATGGTCCACTTGTTCAAATTTAGGTTCTCTAGGGTGAGGCATTTGATTCCACAACCGCCAAGAAGTCTAGCTTCGATTCTATAACCGGATTGAAAACTTCTCTTTGTTTTGAGTTCACGCTGAAATCAGCGCGGCGATCACTAATGTCACATCCAAACATATATTAACGGTTGGGGAACGCAATGTAATTGATCCTACCATCATCTAACCTATCCACCCTAACTTCCTATGTAACTTTCGTGTCGTTCCCCTTCTTGTTTCGGTACTTAGGTCGACACAGAGATTTTCGATGGAATTCCAAGATTTCAAAAAGTGCTACTTTGACGCCTATGACAAGTGATTCTTAGAAAAACACTCTATCGGTCCACTTGTTCAAATTTAGGCTCTCTCGGGTGAGGCACTTGATTCCACAACTGCAAAAAAAGTCTAGCTCGATTCTATAGCGGATTGGACACTTCTCTTTGTTTTGAGTTCACGCTGAAATCAGCGCGAGCGATCCCTAATGTCACATGCAGAAACATATATTAACGGTTGGGGAACGCAATGTAATTGATCCTACCATCATCTAACCTATCGACCCTAACTTCCTATGTTCCTTTGGTGTCGTTCCCCTTCTTGTTTCGGTACGTAGGTCGACATAGAGATTTTCGATGGAATTCCAAGATTTCACTCTAAACAAGTGCTACTTTGTGGCCTATGACAAGTGATTCATAGAAAAACTCTCTAATGGTCCACTTGTTCAAATTTAGGTTCTCTAGGGTGAGGCATTTGATTCCACAACCGCCAAGAAGTCTAGCTCGATTCTATAACCGGATTGGAAACTTCTCTTTGTTTTGAGTTCACGTTGAAATCAGCGCGAGTAGTCCCTAATGTCACATGCAGAAACATATTTTAACGGTTGGGAAACACAATGTAATTGATCCTACCATCATCTAACCTATCCACCCTAACTTCCTATGTACCTTTCTTGTCGTTCCCCTTCTTGTTTCGGTACATAGGTCGACATAGAGATTTTCGATGGAATTCCAAGATTTCACTGTAAACAAATTTCTACTTTGAGGCCTATGACAAGTGATTCTTAGAAAAACACTGTAATGGTCCACTTGTTCAAATTTAGGCTCTCTCGGGTGAGGCACTTGATTCAACAACCGCGAAAAAGTCTAGCTCGATTCTATTGCCGGATTAGACACTTCTCTTTGTTTTGAGTTCGCGCTGAAATCGATTGCCGACTGTCCCTAATGTCACTTCGAAAACATATATCAATGGTTGGGTAACGCAATGTAATTGATCCTACCATCATCTAACCTGTCCACCCTAACTTCCTATGTACCTTTCGTATCGTTCCCCTTCTTGTTTTGATGCGTGGAGGTCGACATAGAGAGATTTTCGATGGAATTCCAAGATTTCACACTAAACAAGTGCTACTTTGAGGCCTATGACAAGTGATTCTTAGAAAAACACTCTAATGGTCCACTTGTTCAAATTTAGGTTCTCTAGGGTGAGGCATTTGATTCCACAACCGCCAAAAAGTCTAGCTCGATTCTATTGCGGATTAGACACTTCTCTTTGTTTTGAGTTCGCTGAAATCAGCGCCGGTATCCCCTAATGTCACTTCGAAACATATATCATTGGTTGGGTAACGCAATGTAATTGATCCTACCATCATCTAACCTGTCCACCTAACTCCCTATGTACCTTTTCGTATCGTTCCCCTTCTTGTTTTGATGCGTAGGTCGACATAGAGATTTTCGATGGAATTCCAAGATTTCCCTCTAAACAAGTGCTACTTTGAGGCCTATGACAAGTGATTCTTAGAAAAACTCTCTAATGGTCCACTTGTTCAAATTTAGGTTCTCTAGGGTGAGGCATTTGATTCCACAACCGCCAAAAAAGTCTAGCTCGATTCTATAACCGGATTGGAAACTTCTCTTTGTTTTGAGTTCACGCTGAAATCAGCGCGAGCAGTCCCTAATGTCACATGCAGAAATATATATTAACGGTTGGGGAACGCAACATCATCTAACCTATCGACCCTAACTTCCTATGTACCTTTAGGTGTCGTTCCCCTTCTTGTTTTTATGCACGTAGGTCGACATAGAGATTTTCGATGGAATTCCAAGATTTCACTCTAAACATGTGCTACTTTGAGGCCTATGACAAGTGATTCTTAGAAAAACTCTCTAATGGTCCACTTGTTCAAATTTAGGTTCTCTAGGGTGAGGCATTTGATTCCACAACCGTGAAAATGTCTAGCTCATTTCTATAACCGGATTGGAAATTTCTCTTTGTTTTGAGTTCGCGCTGAAATCAGCGCCGGGCCCCTATTGTCACATCAAGAAACATATATTAACGGTTGGGGAACGCAATGTAATTGATCTTACCATCATCTAACCTATCCACCCTAACTTCCTATGTAACTTTCGTGTCGTTCCCCCTTCTTGTTTCGATGCGTAGGTCGACCGCGAGAGATTTTCGATGGAATTCCAAGATTTCACTCTAAACAAGTGCTACTTTGAGGCCTATGACAAGTGATTCTTAGAAAAACTCTATAATGGTCCACTTGTTCAAATTTAGGTTCTCTAGGGTGAGGCATTTGATTCCACAACCGCCAAGAAGTCTAGCTCGATTCTATAACCGGATTGGAAACTTCTCTTTGTTTTGAGTTCACGCTGAAATCGGCGCGAGCAGTCCCTAATGTCACATGCAGAAACATATTTTAACGGTTGGGGAACGCAATGTAATTGTTTCTACCATCATCTCACCTATCCACCCTAACTTCCTATGTACCTTTGTGTCATTCCCCTTCTTGTTTCGGTACGTAGGTCGACATAGAGATTTTCGATGGAATTCCAAGATTTCACTCTAAACAATTGCTACTTTGACGCCTATGACAAGTGATTCTTAGAAAAACACTCTATCGGTCCACTTGTTCAAATTTAGGCTCTCTCGGGTGAGGCACATGATTCCACAACGCAAAAAAGTCTAGCTCGATTCTATAGCGGATTGGACACTTCTCTTTGTTTTGAGTTCACGCTGAAATCAGCGCGAGCAGTCCCTAATGTCACATGCGAAACATATTTTAACGGTTGGGAAGCGCTGCAGTTGTAATTGACCCTACCATCATCTAACCTATCCACCCTAACTTCCTATGTACCTTTCACGGCGTTCCCCTTCTTGTTTTGATGCGTAGGTCGACATAGAAGATTTTCGATGGAATTCTAAGATTTCTCTCTAAACAAATTTCTACTTTGAGGCCTATGACAAGTGATTCTTAGAAAAACTCTCTAATGGTCCACTTGTTCAAATTTAGGCTCTCTCGGGTGAGGCACTTGATTCAACAACCGCGAAAAAGTCTAGGTCGATTCTATTGCCGGATTAGGCACTTCTCTTTGTTTTTGAGTTCGCTGAAATCAGCGCCCGGCTGTCCCTAATGTCACATCCGAAACATATATTAGTGGTTGGGTAACGCAATGTAATTGATCCTACCATCATCTAACCTATCCACCCTAACTTCCTATGTACCTTTCGTTATCGTTCCCTTCTTGTTTCGATGCGTAGGTCGACATAGAGATTTTCGATGGAATTCCAAGATTTCACGCTAAACAAGTGCTACTTTGAGGCCTATGACAAGTGATTCTTAGAAAAACTCTCTAATGGTCCACTTGTTCAAATTTGGGCTCTCTCGGGTGAGGCACTTGATTCCACAACCGCAAAAAGTCTAGCTTCGATTCTATAACCGGATTGGAAACTTCTCTTTGTTTTGAGTTCACGCTGAAATCAGCGCGAGCGATCCCTAATGTCACATGCTTTGAAACATATATTAACGGTTGGGAAACGCAATGTAATTGATCCTACCATCATCTAACCTATCCACCCTAACTTTCTATGTACCTTTAGTGTCGTTACCCTTCTTGTTTCTCGCATGCGTGGGTCGACATATAGATTTTCGATGGAATTCCAAGATTTCACTATAAACAAGTGCTACTTTGAGGCCTATGACAAGTGATTCTTAGAAAAACTCTCTAATGGTCCACTTGTTCAAATTTAGGTTCTCTAGGGTGAGGCATTTGATTCCACAACCGCCAAAAAGTCTAGCTCGATTCTATAACCGGATTGGAAACTTCTCTTTGTTTTGAGTTCACGCTGAAATCAGCGCGGCAGTCCCTAATGTCACATGCAGAAATATATATTAACGGTTGGGGAACGCAACATCATCTAACCTATCGACCCTAACTTCCTATGTACCTTTAGGTGTCGTTCCCCTTCTTGTTTCGGTGCGTAGGCCTATTGATAGAGATTTTCGATGGAATTCCAAGATTTCACTCTAAACATGTGCTACTTTGAGGCCTATGACAAGTGATTCTTAGAAAAACTCTCTAATGGTCCACTTGTTCAAATTTAGATTCTCTAGGGTGAGGCATTTGATTCCACAACCGCCAAAAAGTCTAGCTTCGATTCTATAACCGGATTGGAAACTTCTCTTTGTTTTGAGTTCACGCTGAAATCAGCGCGAGCGATCCCTAATGTCACATGCGTAAACATATTTCAACGGTTGGGGAACGCAATGTAATTGATCCTACCATCATCTAACCTATCCACCCTAACTTCCTATGTACCTTTAGGTGTCGTCCCCTTCTTGTTTTGATGCGTGGGTCGACATAGAGATTTTCGATGGAATTCCAAGATTTCACACTAAACAAGTGCTACTTTGAGGCCTATGACAAGTGATTCTTAGAAAAACTCTCTAATGGTCCACTTGTTCAAATTTAGGTTCTCTAGGGTGAGGCATTTGATTCCACAACCGTGAAAATGTCTAGCTCATTTCTATAACCGGATTGGAAATTTCTCTTTGTTTTGAGTTCGCGCTGAAATCAGCGCCAGCAGTCCCTATTGTCACATCAAGAAACATATATTAACGGTTGGGGAACGCAATGCAATTGATCTTACCATCATCTAACCTATCCACCCTAACTTCCTATGTAACTTTAAATGTCGTTCCCCTTCTTGTTTTGATGCGTGGGTCGACCACGAGAGATTTTCGATGGAATTCAAGATTTCACTCTAAACAAGTGCTACTTTGAGGCCTATGACAAGTGATTCTTAGAAAAACTCTATAATGGTCCACTTGTTCAAATTTAGGTTCTCTAGGGTGAGGCATTTGATTCCACAACCGCCAAGAAGTCTAGCTCGATTCTATAACCGGATTGGAAACTTCTCTTTGTTTTGAGTTCACGCTGAAATCAGCGCGAGCAGTCCCTAATGTCACATGCAGAAACATATTTTAACGGTTGGGGAACGCAATGTAATTGATCCTACCATCATCTAACCTATCCACCCTAACTTCCTTTGTACCTTTAAATGTCATTCCCTTCTTGTTTCGATGCGTAGGTCGACATAGAGATTTTCGATGGAATTCCAAGATTTCACTCTAAACAATTGCTACTTTGACGCCTATGACAAGTGATTCTTAGAAAAACACTCTATCGGTCCACTTGTTCAAATTTAGGCTCTCTCGGGTGAGGCACATGATTCCACAACTGCAAAAAAGTCTAGCTCGATTCTATAGCCGGATTGGACACTTCTCTTTGTTTTGAGTTCACGCTGAAATCAGCGCGAGCAGTCCCTAATGTCACATGCAGAAACATATTTTAACGGTTGGGAAACGCAGTGTAATTGACCCTACCATCATCTAACCTATCCACCCTAACTTCCTATGTACCTTTCCTGGCGTTCCCCTTCTTGTTTCGGTACGTAGGTCGACATAGAGATTTTCGATGGAATTCTAAGATTTCTCTCTAAACAAATTTCTACTTTGAGGCCTATGACAAGTGATTCTTAGAAAAACTCTCTAATGGTCCACTTGTTCAAATTTAGGCTCTCTCGGGTGAGGCACTTGATTCAACAACCGCGAAAAAGTCTAGGTCGATTCTATTGCCGGACTAGGCACTTCTCTTTGTTTTGAGTTCGCGCTGAAATCAGCGCCAGCTGTCCCTAATGTCACATCCAGAAACATATATTAGTGGTTGGGTAACGCAATGTAATTGATCCTACCATCATCTAACCTATCCACCCTAACTTCCTATGTACCTTTCGTATCGTTCCCCTTCTTGTTTCGGTACGTAGGTCGACATAGAGATTTTCGATGGAATTCCAAGATTTCACGCTAAACAAGTGCTACTTTGAGGCCTATGACAAGTGATTCTTAGAAAAACTCTCTAATGGTCCACTTGTTCAAATTTAGGCTCTCTCGGGTGAGGCACTTGATTCCACAACCGCCAACAAGTCTAGCTCGATTCTATAACCGGATTGGAAACTTCTCTTTGTTTTGAGTTCACGCTGAAATCAGCGCGAGCAGTCCCTAATGTCACATGCTGTAACATATATTAACAGTTGGGGAACGCAATGTAATTGATCCTACCATCATCTAACCTATCCACCCTAACTTCCTATGTACCTTTCGGGTCGTTCCCCTTCATGTTTCGGTACGTAGGTCGACATAGAGATTTTCGATGGAATTCCAAGATTTCACTCTAAACAAGTGCTACTTTGAGACCTATGGCAAGTGATTCTTAGAAAAACTCTCTAATGGTCCACTTGTTCAAATTTAGGTTCTCTAGGGTGAGGCATTTGATTCCACAACCGCCAAAAAGTCTAGCTCGATTCTATAACCGGATTGGAAACTTCTCTTTGTTTTGAGTTCACGCTGAAATCAGCGCGAGCAGTCCCTAATGTCACATGCAGAAACATATTTTAACGGTTGGGGAACGCAATGTAATTGATCCTACCATCATCTAACCTATCCACCCTAACTTCCTTTGTACCTTTCGTGTCATTCCCCTTCTTGTTTCGGTATGTAGGTCGACATAGAGATTTTCGATGGAATTCCAAGATTTCACTGTAAACAGTTGCTACTTTGACGCCTATGACAAGTGATTCTTAGAAAAACACTCTATCGGTCCACTTGTTCAAATTTAGGCTCTCTCGGGTGAGGCACATGATTCCACAACTGCAAAAAGTCTAGCTCGATTCTATTGCGGATTGGACACTTCTCTTTGTTTTGAGTTCACGCTGAAATCAGCGCGAGCAGTCCCTAATGTCACATGCGAGAAAACATATATTAACGGTTGGGGAACCCAATGTAATTGATCCTACCATCATCTAACCTATCCACCTTAACTTCCTATGTACCTTTCGTATCGTTCCCCTTCTTGTTTCGGTACGTAGTTCGACATAGATATTTTCGATGGAATTCCAAGATTTCACTCTAAACAATTGCTACTTTGAGACCTATGACAAGTGATTCTTAGAAAAACTCTCTAATGGTCCACTTGTTCAAATTTAGGTTCTCTAGGGTGAGGCATTTGATTCCACAACCGCCAAAAAAGTCTAGCTCGATTCTATAACCGGATTGGAAACTTCTCTTTGTTTTGAGTTCACGCTGAAATCAGCGAGCAGTCCCTAATGTCACATGCGTAAAACATATTTTAACGGTTGGGGAACGCAATGTAATTGATCCTACCATCATCTAACCTATCCACCCTAACTTCCTATGTAACTTTCGTGTCGTTCCCTTCTTGTTTCGGTACTTAGGTCGACACAGAGATTTTCGATGGAATTCCAAGATTTCAAAAGTGCTACTTTGAGGCCTACGACAAGTGATTCTTAGAAAAACACTCTATCGGTCCACTTGTTCAAATTTAGGCTCTCTCGGGTGAGGCACTTGATTCCACAACTGCAAAAAGTCTATCTCGATTCTATAGCCGGATTGGACACTTCTCTTTGTTTTGAGTTCACGCTGAAATCTGCGCGAGCAGTCCCTAATGTCACATGCGAGAAACATATATTAACGGTTGGGGAACGCAATGTAATTGATCCTACCATCATCTAACCTATCGACCCTAACTTCCTATGTTCCTTTTTAGGTGTCGTTCCCTTCTTGTTTTGATGCGTAGGTCGACATAGAGATTTTCGATGGAATTCCAAGATTTCACTGTAAACAAATTTCTACTTTGAGGCCTATGACAAGTGATTCTTAGAAAAAACTCTGTAATGGTCCACTTGTTCAAATTTAGGCTCTCTCGGGTGAGGCACTTGATTCAACAACCGCGAAAAAGTCTAGCTCGATTCTATTGCCGGATTAGACACTTCTCTTTGTTTTGAGTTCGCGCTGAAATCAGCGCCAGCTGTCCCTAATTTCACTTCCAGAAACATATATCAACGGTTGGGGAACGAAATGTAATTGATCCTACCATCATCTAACCTATCCACCCTAACTTCCTATGTAACTTTCGTGTCGTTCCCCTTCTTGTTTCAGTACTTAGGTCGACACAGAGATTTTCGATGGAATTCCAAGATTTCACTGTAAACAAGTGCTACTTTGAGGCCTATGACAAGTGATTCTTAGAAAAACTCTATAATGGTCCACTTGTTCAAATTTAGGTTCTCTAGGGTGAGGCATTTGATTCCACAACCGCCAAGAAGTCTAGCTCGATTCTATAACCGGATTGGAAACTTCTCTTTGTTTTGAGTTCACGCTGAAATCAGCGCGAGCAGTCCCTAATGTCACATCCAGAAACATATATTAACGGTTGGGGAACGCAATGTAATTGATCCTACCATCATCTAACCTATCCACCCTAACTTCCTATGTAACTTTCGTGTCGTTCCCCTTCTTGTTTCGTTTCGGTACTTAGGTCGACCACGAGAGATTTTCGATGGAATTCCAAGATTTCAAAAAGTGCTACTTTGAGGCCTACGACAAGTGATTCTTAGAAAAACACTCTATCGGTCCACTTGTTCAAATTTAGGCTCTCTCGGGTGAGGCACTTGATTCCACAACTGCAAAAAAGTCTATCTCGATTCTATAGCCGGATTGGACACTTCTCTTTGTTTTGAGTTCACGCTGAAATCAGCGCGAGCAGTCCCTAATGTCACATGCAGAAACATATATTAACGGTTGGGGAACGCAATGTAATTGATCCTACCATCATCTAACCTATCGACCCTAACTTCCTATGTTCCTTTCGTGTCGTTCCCCTTCTTGTTTCGGTACGTAGGTCGACATAGAGATTTTCGATGGAATTCCAAGATTTCACTGTAAACAAATTTCTACTTTGAGGCCTATGACAAGTGATTCTTAGAAAAACTCTGTAATGGTCCACTTGTTCAAATTTAGGCTCTCTCGGGTGAGGCACTTGATTCAACAACCGCGAAAAAGTCTAGCTCGATTCCATTGCCGGATTAGACACTTCTCTTTGTTTTGAGTTCGCTGAAATCAGCGCCGGTACTGTCCCTAATTTCACTTCGAAAACATATATCAACGGTTGGGGAACGAAATGTAATTGATCCTACCATCATCTAACCTATCCACCCTAACTTCCTATGTAACTTTCGTGTCGTTCCCCTTCTTGTTTCGGTACGTAGGTCGACACAGAGATTTTCGATGGAATTCCAAGATTTCACTCTAAACAAGTGCTACTTTGAGGCCTATGACAAGTGATTCTTAGAAAAACTCTATAATGGTCCACTTGTTCAAATTTAGGTTCTCTAGGGTGAGGCATTTGATTCCACAACCGCCAAGAAGTCTAGCTCGATTCTATAACCGGATTGGAAACTTCTCTTTGTTTTGAGTTCACGCTGAAATCAGCACGAGCAGTCCCTAATGTCACATCCGAAACATATATTAACGGTTGGGGAACGCAATGTAATTGATCCTACCATCATCTAACCTATCCACCCTAACTTCCTATGTAACTTTCGTGTCGTTCCCTTCTTGTTTCGATGCGTGGGTCGACAAAGAGATTTTTCGATGGAATTCCAAGATTTCAAAAGTGCTACTTTGAGGCCTACGACAAGTGATTCTTAGAAAAACACTCTATCGGTCCACTTGTTCAAATTTAGGCTCTCTCGGGTGAGGCACTTGATTCCACAACTGCAAAAAGTCTATCTCGATTCTATAGCGGATTGGACACTTCTCTTTGTTTTGAGTTCACGCTGAAATCAGCGCGAGCAGTCCCTAATGTCACATGCAGAAACATATATTAACGGTTGGGGAACGCAATGTAATTGATCCTACCATCATCTAACCTATCGACCCTAACTTCCTATGTTCCTTTCGTGTCGTTCCCCTTCTTGTTTCGGTACGTAGGTCGACATAGAGATTTTCGATGGAATTCCAAGATTTCACTGTAAACAAATTTCTACTTTGAGGCCTATGACAAGTGATTCTTAGAAAAACTCTGTAATGGTCCACTTGTTCAAATTTAGGCTCTCTCGGGTGAGGCACTTGATTCAACAACCCCGCGAAAAAGTCTAGCTTCGATTCCATTGCGGATTAGACACTTCTCTTTGTTTTGAGTTCGCTGAAATCAGCGCCCGGTGTCCCTAATTTCACTTCGAAAACATATATCAACGGTTGGGGAACGAAATGTAATTGATCCTACCATCATCTAACCTATCCACCCTAACTTCCTATGTAACTTTAGTGTCGTTCCCCTTCTTGTTTCAGTACTTAGGTCGACCCGGAGATTTTTCGATGGAATTCCAAGATTTCACTTTGTAAACAAGTGCTACTTTGAGGCCTATGACAAGTGATTCTTAGAAAAACTCTATAATGGTCCACTTGTTCAAATTTAGGTTCTCTAGGGTGAGGCATTTGATTCCACAACCGCCAAGAAGTCTAGCTCGATTCTATAACCGGATTGGAAACTTCTCTTTGTTTTGAGTTCACGCTGAAATCAGCGCGAGCAGTCCCTAATGTCACATCCAGAAACATATATTAACGGTTGGGGAACGCAATGTAATTGATCCTACCATCATCTAACCTATCCACCCTAACTTCCTATGTAACTTTCGTGTCGTTCCCCTTCTTGTTTCGGTACTTAGGTCGACACAGAGATTTTCGATGGAATTCCAAGATTTCAAAAAGTGCTACTTTGAGGCCTACGACAAGTGATTCTTAGAAAAACACTCTATCGGTCCACTTGTTCAAATTTAGGCTCTCTCGGGTGAGGCACTTGATTCCACAACTGCAAAAAAGTCTATCTCGATTCTATAGCCGGATTGGACACTTCTCTTTGTTTTGAGTTCACGCTGAAATCAGCGCGAGCAGTCCCTAATGTCACATGCAGAAACATATATTAACGGTTGGGGAACGCAATGTAATTGATCCTACCATCATCTAACCTATCGACCCTAACTTCCTATGTTCCTTTCGTGTCGTTCCCCTTCTTGTTTCGGTACGTAGGTCGACATAGAGATTTTCGATGGAATTCCAAGATTTCACTGTAAACAAATTTCTACTTTGAGGCCTATGACAAGTGATTCTTAGAAAAACTCTGTAATGGTCCACTTGTTCAAATTTAGGCTCTCTCGGGTGAGGCACTTGATTCAACAACCGCGAAAAAGTCTAGCTCGATTCCATTGCGGATTAGACACTTCTCTTTGTTTTGAGTTCGCGCTGAAATCAGCGCCGGTGTCCCTAATTTCACTTCGAGAAACATATATCAACGGTTGGGGAACGAAATGTAATTGATCCTACCATCATCTAACCTATCCACCCTAACTTCCTATGTAACTTTCGTGTCGTTCCCTTCTTGTTTCGATGCGTGGGTCGACCGCGAGAGATTTTCGATGGAATTCCAAGATTTCACTCTAAACAAGTGCTACTTTGAGGCCTATGACAAGTGATTCTTAGAAAAACTCTATAATGGTCCACTTGTTCAAATTTAGGTTCTCTAGGGTGAGGCATTTGATTCCACAACCGCCAAGAAGTCTAGCTCGATTCTATAACCCGGATTGGAAACTTCTCTTTGTTTTGAGTTCACGCTGAAATCAGCACGAGCAGTCCCTAATGTCACATCCGAAACATATATTAACGGTTGGGGAACGCAATGTAATTGATCCTACCATCATCTAACCTATCCACCCTAACTTCCTATGTAACTTTCGTGTCGTTCCCCTTCTTGTTTTCGATGCGTAGGTCGACAAAGAGATTTTCGATGGAATTCCAAGATTTCAAAAGTGCTACTTTGAGGCCTACGACAAGTGATTCTTAGAAAAACACTCTATCGGTCCACTTGTTCAAATTTAGGCTCTCTCGGGTGAGGCACTTGATTCCACAACTGCAAAAAGTCTATCTCGATTCTATAGCGGATTGGACACTTCTCTTTGTTTTGAGTTCACGCTGAAATCAGCGCGAGCAGTCCCTAATGTCACATGCAGAAACATATATTAACGGTTGGGGAACGCAATGTAATTGATCCTACCATCATCTAACCTATCGACCCTAACTTCCTATGTTCCTTTCGTGTCGTTCCCCTTCTTGTTTCGGTACGTAGGTCGACATAGAGATTTTCGATGGAATTCAAGATTTCACTTTGTAAACAAATTTCTACTTTGAGGCCTATGACAAGTGATTCTTAGAAAAACTTCGTAATGGTCCACTTGTTCAAATTTAGGCTCTCTCGGGTGAGGCACTTGATTCAACAACCGCGAAAAGTCTAGCTTCGATTCCATTGCGGATTAGACACTTCTCTTTGTTTTGAGTTCGCGCTGAAATCAGCGCCAGCTGTCCCTAATTTCACTTCCAGAAACATATATCAACGGTTGGGGAACGAAATGTAATTGATCCTACCATCATGTAACCTATCCACCCTAACTTCCTATGTAACTTTCGTGTCGTTCCCCTTCTTGTTTCAGTACTTAGGTCGACACAGAGATTTTCGATGGAATTCCAAGATTTCACTGTAAACAAGTGCTACTTTGAGGCCTATGACAAGTGATTCTTAGAAAAACTCTATAATGGTCCACTTGTTCAAATTTAGGTTCTCTAGGGTGAGGCATTTGATTCCACAACCGCCAAGAAGTCTAGCTCGATTCTATAACCGGATTGGAAACTTCTCTTTGTTTTGAGTTCACGCTGAAATCAGCGCGAGCAGTCCCTAATGTCACATCCAGAAACATATATTAACGGTTGGGGAACGCATAATGTAATTGATCCTACCATCATCTAACCTATCCACCCTAACTTCCTATGTAACTTTCGTGTCGTTCCCCTTCTTGTTTCGGTACTTAGGTGCGACCGCGAGAGATTTTCGATGGAATTCCAAGATTTCAAAAGTGCTACTTTGAGGCCTACGACAAGTGATTCTTAGAAAAACACTCTATCGGTCCACTTGTTCAAATTTAGGCTCTCTCGGGTGAGGCACTTGATTCCACAACTGCAAAAAAAGTCTATCTCGATTCTATAGCCGGATTGGACACTTCTCTTTGTTTTGAGTTCACGCTGAAATCAGCGAGCAGTCCCTAATGTCACATGCGAGAAACATATATTAACGGTTGGGGAACGCAATGTAATTGATCCTACCATCATCTAACCTATCGACCCTAACTTCCTATGTTCCTTTCGTGTCGTTCCCCTTCTTGTTTTTGATGCGTGGGGTCGACATAGAGATTTTCGATGGAATTCCAAGATTTCACTGTAAACAAATTTCTACTTTGAGGCCTATGACAAGTGATTCTTAGAAAAACTACGTAATGGTCCACTTGTACAAATTTAGGCTCTCTCGGGTGAGGCACTTGATTCAACAACCGCGAAAAAGTCTAGCTCGATTCCATTGCGGATTAGACACTTCTCTTTGTTTTGAGTTCGCTGAAATCAGCGCCGGCTGTCCCCAATTTCACTTCGAAAACATATATCAACGGTTGGGGAACGAAATGTAATTGATCCTACCATCATCTAACCTATCCACCCTAACTTCCTATGTAACTTTAGGTAATCGTTCCCCTTCTTGTTTCAGTACTTAGGTCGACCGCGAGATTTTCGATGGAATTCCAAGATTTCACCGTAAACAAGTGCTACTTTGAGGCCTATGACAAGTGATTCTTAGAAAAACTCTATAATGGTCCACTTGTTCAAATTTAGGTTCTCTAGGGTGAGGCATTTGATTCCACAACCGCCAAGAAGTCTAGCTCGATTCTATAACCGGATTGGAAACTTCTCTTCGTTTTGAGTTCACGCTGAAATCAGCGCGAGCAGTCCCTAATGTCACATCCAGAAACATATATTAACGGTTGGGGAACGCAATGTAATTGATCCTACCATCATCTAACCTATCGACCCTAACTTCCTATGTACCTTTCGTGTCGTTCCCCTTCTTGTTTTTCGCACGTAGGCTCCATTACATAGAGATTTTCGATGGAATTCCAAGATTTCACTCTAAACAAGTGCTACTTTGTGGCCTATGACAAGTGATTCTTAGAAAAACTCTCTAATGGTCCACTTGTTCAAATTTAGGTTCTCTAGGGTGACGCATTTGATTCCACAACCTCCAAGAAGTCTAGCTCGATTCTATAACCGGATTGGAAACTTCTCTTTGTTTTTGAGTTCACGCTGAAATCAGCGGGAGCAATCCCTAATGTCACATGCAAAAACATATATTAACGGTTGGCGAACGCAATGTAATTGATCCTACCATCATCTAACCTATCGACCCTAACTTCCTGTGTACCTTTTGGGTCGTTCCCCTTCATGTTTTGATGACGTAGGTCGACATAGAGATTTTCGACGGAATTCCAAGATTTCACTCTAAACAAGTGCTACTTTGAGGCCTATGACAAGTGATTCTTAGAAAAACTCTATAATGGTCCACTTGTTCAAATTTAGGTTCTCTAGGGTGAGGCATTTGATTCCACAACCGTGAAAATGTCTAGCTCAATTCTATAACCTGATTGGAAATTTCTCTTTGTTTTAAGTTCAAGCGCTGAAATCAGCGCCCGGCAGATCCTATTGTCACATCAAGAAACATATATTAACGGTTGGGGAACGCAATGTAATTGATCTTACCATCATCTAACCTATCCACCCTAACTTCCTATGTAACTTTAGGTGTCGTTCCCCTTCTTGTTTTTATGCGTAGGTCGACACTGAGAGATTTTCGATGGAATTCCAAGATTTCACTCTAAACAAGTGCTACTTTGAGGCCTATGACAAGTGATTCTTAGAAAAACTCTATAATGGTCCACTTGTTCAAATTTAGGTTCTCTAGGGTGCGGCATTTGATTCCACAACCGCCAAGAAGTCTAGCTCGATTCTATAACCGGATTGGAAACTTCTCTTTGTTTTGAGTTCACGCTGAAATCAGCGCGAGCAGTCCCTAATGTCACATCCGAAACATATATTAACGGTTGGGGAACGCAATGTAATTGATCCTACCATCATCTAACCTATCGACCCTAACTTCCTATGTACCTTTCGTGTCGTTCCCCTTCTTGTTTCGGTACGTAGGTCGACATAGAGATTTTCGATGGAATTCCAAGATTTCACTCTAAACAAGTGCTACTTTGTGGCCTATGACAAGTGATTCTTAGAAAAACTCTCTAATGGTCCACTTGTTCAAATTTAGGTTCTCTAGGGTGACGCATTTGATTCCACAACCTCCAAGAAGTCTAGCTCGATTCTATAACCGGATTGGAAACTTCTCTTTGTTTTGAGTTCACGCTGAAATCAGCGCGAGCAATCCCTAATGTCACATGCAAAAACATATATTAACGGTTGGCGAACGCAATGTAATTGATCCTACCATCATCTAACCTATCGACCCTAACTTCACTGTGTACCTTTTTGGGTCGTTCCCCTTCATGTTTCATGCGTAGGTCGACATAGAGATTTTCGACGAATTCCAAGATTTCACTCTAAACAAGTGCTACTTTGAGGCCTATGACAAGTGATTCTTAGAAAAACTCTATAATGGTCCACTTGTTCAAATTTAGGTTCTCTAGGGTGAGGCATTTGATTCCACAACCGCCAAGAAGTCTAGCTCGATTCTATAACCGGATTGGAAACTTCTCTTTGTTTTGAGTTCACGCTGAAATCAGCGCGAGCAGTCCCTAATGTCACATCCGAAAACATATATTAACGGTTGGGGAACGCAATGTAATTGATCCTACCATCATCTAACCTATCCACCCTAACTTCCTATGTAACTTTTCGTGTCGTTCCCTTCTTGTTTCGGGTACTTAGGTCGACCGCGAGAGATTTTCGATGGAATTCCAAGATTTCAAAAGTGCTACTTTGAGGCCTACGACAAGTGATTCTTAGAAAAACACTCTATCGGTCCACTTGTTCAAATTTAGGCTCTCTCGGGTGAGGCACTTGATTCCACAACTGCAAAAAAAGTCTATCTCGATTCTATAGCCGGATTGGACACTTCTCTTTGTTTTTTTTGTTCACGCTGAAATCAGCGCGCAGTCCCTAATGTCACATGCGAAAACATATATTAACGGTTGGGGAACGAATGTAATTGATCCTACCATCATCTAACCTATCGACCCTAACTTCCTATGTTCCTTTAGGTGTCGTTCCCCTTCTTGTTTCGATGCGTAGGTCGACATAGAGATTTTCGATGGAATTCCAAGATTTCACTGTAAACAAATTTCTACTTTGAGGCCTATGACAAGTGATTCTTAGAAAAACTCTGTAATGGTCCACTTGTTCAAATTTAGGCTCTCTCGGGTGAGGCACTTGATTCAACAACCGAAAAAAGGTCTAGCTCGATTCTATTGCCGGATTAGACACTTCTCTTTGTTTTGAGTTCGGCTGAAATCAGCGCCCGGTATCCCTAATTTCACTTCGAAAACATATATCAACGGTTGGGGAACGAAATGTAATTGATCCTACCATCATCTAACCTATCCACCCTAACTTCCTATGTAACTTTCGTGTCGTTCCCCTTCTTGTTTCAGTACTTAGGTCGACACAGAGATTTTCGATGGAATTCCAAGATTTCACTGTAAACAAGTGCTACTTTGAGGCCTATGACAAGTGATTCTTAGAAAAACTCTATAATGGTCCACTTGTTCAAATTTAGGTTCTCTAGGGTGAGGCATTTGATTCCACAACCGCCAAGAAGTCTAGCTCGATTCTATAACCGGATTGGAAACTTCTCTTTGTTTTGAGTTCACGCTGAAATCAGCGCGGCGCAGTCCCTAATGTCACATCCAAAACATATATTAACGGTTGGGGAACGCTTGTAATTGATCCTACCATCATCTAACCTATCCACCCTAACTTCCTATGTAACTTTCGGTGTCGTTCCCCTTCTTGTTTCGGTACTTAGGTCGACCGCGAGAGATTTTCGATGGAATTCCAAGATTTCAAAAAAGTGCTACTTTGAGGCCTACGACAAGTGATTCTTAGAAAAACACTCTATCGGTCCACTTGTTCAAATTTAGGCTCTCTCGGGTGAGGCACTTGATTCCACAACTGCAAAAAAGTCTATCTCGATTCTATAGCCGGATTGGACACTTCTCTTTGTTTTGAGTTCACGCTGAAATCAGCGCGAGCAGTCCCTAATGTCACATGCAGAAACATATATTAACGGTTGGGGAACGCAATGTAATTGATCCTACCATCATCTAACCTATCGACCCTAACTTCCTATGTTCCTTTTAGGTGTCGTTCCCCTTCTTGTTTTTCGATGCGTGGGTCGACATAGAGATTTTCGATGGAATTCCAAGATTTCACTTTGTAAAACAAATTTCTACTTTGAGGCCTATGACAAGTGATTCTTAGAAAAACTCTGTAATGGTCCACTTGTTCAAATTTAGGCTCTCTCGGGTGAGGCACTTGATTCAACAACCGCGAAAAAGTCTAGCTCGATTCCATTGCCGGATTAGACACTTCTCTTTGTTTTGAGTTCGCGCTGAAATCAGCGCCAGCTGTCCCTAATTTCACTTCCAGAAACATATATCAACGGTTGGGGAACGAAATGTAATTGATCCTACCATCATCTAACCTATCCACCCTAACTTCCTATGTAACTTTAGTGTCGTTCCCTTCTTGTTTCAGTACTTAGGTCGACCGCGAGATTTTCGATGGAATTCCAAGATTTCACTTTGTAAACAAGTGCTACTTTGAGGCCTATGACAAGTGATTCTTAGAAAAACTCTATAATGGTCCACTTGTTCAAATTTAGGTTCTCTAGGGTGAGGCATTTGATTCCACAACCGCCAAGAAGTCTAGCTCGATTCTATAACCGGATTGGAAACTTCTCTTTGTTTTTTTGAGTTCACGCTGAAATCAGCGCGAGCAGTCCCTAATGTCACATCCAGAAACATATATTAACGGTTGGGGAACGCAATGTAATTGATCCTACCATCATCTAACCTATCGACCCTAACTTCCTATGTACCTTTCGTGTCGTTCCCCTTCTTGTTTCGGTACGTAGGTCGACATAGAGATTTTCGATGGAATTCCAAGATTTCACTCTAAACAAGTGCTACTTTGTGGCCTATGACAAGTGATTCTTAGAAAAACTCTCTAATGGTCCACTTGTTCAAATTTAGGTTCTCTAGGGTGACGCATTTGATTCCACAACCTCCAAGAAGTCTAGCTCGATTCTATAACCGGATTGGAAACTTCTCTTTGTTTTGAGTTCACGCTGAAATCAGCGGGAGCAATCCCTAATGTCACATGCAAAAACATATATTAACGGTTGGCGAACGCAATGTAATTGATCCTACCATCATCTAACCTATCGACCCTAACTTCCTGTGTACCTTTTGGGTCGTTCCCCTTCATGTTTCAGTACGTAGGTCGACATAGAGATTTTCGACGGAATTCCAAGATTTCACTCTAAACAAGTGCTACTTTGAGGCCTATGACAAGTGATTCTTAGAAAAACTCTATAATGGTCCACTTGTTCAAATTTAGGTTCTCTAGGGTGAGGCATTTGATTCCACAACCGCCAAGAAGTCTAGCTTCGATTCTATAACCGGATTGGAAACTTCTCTTTGTTTTGAGTTCACGCTGAAATCAGCGCGAGCAGTCCCTAATGTCACATCCGAAAACATATATTAACGGTTGGGGAACGCAATGTAATTGATCCTACCATCATCTAACCTATCCACCCTAACTTCCTATGTAACTTTAGTGTCGTTCCCCTTCTTGTTTCGGTACTTAGGTCGATTACAGAGATTTTCGATGGAATTCCAAGATTTCAAAAAGTGCTACTTTGACGCCTATGACAAGTGATTCTTAGAAAAACACTCTATCGGTCCACTTGTTCAAATTTAGGCTCTCTCGGGTGAGGCACTTCATTCCACAACTGCAAAAAGTCTAGCTCGATTCTATATCCGGATTGGACACTTCTCTTTGTTTTGAGTTCACGCTGAAATCAGCGCAGCAGTCCCCTAATGTCACATGCGAAACATATTTTAACGGTTGGGCAACGCCAATGTAATTGATCCTACCATCATCTAACCTATCCACCCTAACTTCCTTTGTACATTTCGGTATCGTTCCCCTTCTTGTTTCGATGCGTAGGTCGACTTAGAGATTTTCGATGGAATTCCAAGATTTCACTCTAAACAATTGCTACTTTGAGACCTAAGACAAGTGATTCTTAGAAAAACTCTCTAATGGTCCACTTGTTCAAATTTAGGTTCTCTAGGGTGACGCATTTGATTCCACAACCTCCAAGAAGTCTAGCTCGATTCTATAACCGGATTGGAAACTTCTCTTTGTTTTTGAGTTCACGCTGAAATCAGCGAAAGCAATCCCTAATGTCACATGCAAAACATATATTAACGGTTTGGGAACGCAATGTAATTGATCCTACCATCATCTAACCTATCGACCCTAACTTCCTATGTACCTTTCGGGTCGTTCCCTTCATGTTTCAAATGCGTAGGTCGACATAGAGATTTTCGATGGAATTCCAAGATTTCACTCTAAAGAAGTGCTACTTTGAGACCTATGGCAAGTGATTCTTAGAAAAACTCTCTAATGGTCCACTTGTTCAAATTTTGGTTCTCTAGGGTGAGGCATTTGATTCCACAACCGCCAAAAAGTCTAGCTCGATTCTATAACCGGATTGGAAACTTCTCTTTGTTTTGAGTTCACGCTGAAATCAGCGCGAGCAGTCCCTAATGTCACATGCGTAAACATATTTTAACGGTTGAGGAACGCAATGTAATTGATCCTACCATCATCTAACCTATCCACCCTAACTTCCTTTGTACCTTTAGTGTCGTTCCCCTTCTTGTTTTGATGCGTAGGTCGACATAGAGATTTTCGATGGAATTCCAAGATTTCACTCTAAACAATTGCTACTTTGAGACCTATGACAAGTGATTCTTAGAAAAACTCTCTAATGGTCCACTTGTTCAAATTTAGGTTCTCTAGGGTGAGGCATTTGATTCCACAACCGTGAAAATGTCTAGCTCAATTCTATAACCTGATTGGAAATTTCTCTTTGTTTTAAGTTCGCGCTGAAATCAGCGCCAGCAGAGTCCCCTATTGTCACATCAAGAAACATATATTAACGGTTGGGGAACGCATAATGTAATTGATCTTACCATCATCTAACCTATCCACCCTAACTTCCTATGTAACTTTTAGTGTCGTTCCCCTTCTTGTTTTTCGATGCGTAGGTCGACACGTAGATTTTCGATGGAATTCCAAGATTTCACTCTAAACAAGTGCTACTTTGAGGCCTATGACAAGTGATTCTTAGAAAAACTCTATAATGGTCCACTTGTTCAAATTTAGGTTCTCTAGGGTGCGGCATTTGATTCCACAACCGCCAAGAAGTCTAGCTCGATTCTATAACCGGATTGGAAACTTCTCTTTGTTTTTGAGTTCACGCTGAAATCAGCGAGCAGTCCCTAATGTCACATCGAAAACATATATTAACGGTTGGGGAACGCAATGTAATTGATCCTACCATCATCTAACCTATCGACCCTAACTTCCTATGTACCTTTAAGGTGTCGTTCCCCTTCTTGTTTCGATGCGTAGGTCGACATAGAGATTTTCGATGGAATTCCAAGATTTCACTCTAAACAAGTGCTACTTTGTGGCCTATGACAAGTGATTCTTAGAAAAACTCTCTAATGGTCCACTTGTTCAAATTTAGGTTCTCTAGGGTGACGCATTTGATTCCACAACCTCCAAGAAGTCTAGCTCGATTCTATAACCGGATTGGAAACTTCTCTTTGTTTTGAGTTCACGCTGAAATCAGCGAAAGCAATCCCTAATGTCACATGCAAAAACATATATTAACGGTTGGCGAACGCAATGTAATTGATCCTACCATCATCTAACCTATCGACCCTAACTTCCTGTGTACCTTTTGGGTCGTTCCCCTTCATGTTTCGATGCGTAGGTGGAGACATAGAGATTTTCGACGAATTCCAAGATTTCACTCTAAACAAGTGCTACTTTGAGGCCTATGACAAGTGATTCTTAGAAAAACTCTATAATGGTCCACTTGTTCAAATTTAGGTTCTCTAGGGTGAGGCATTTGATTCCACAACCGCCAAGAAGTCTAGCTCGATTCTATAACCGGATTGGAAACTTCTCTTTGTTTTGAGTTCACGCTGAAATCAGCGAGCAGTC
Organism: Hyparrhenia diplandra; assembly: GCA_015847255.1. Classification (NCBI taxonomy): domain Eukaryota; kingdom Viridiplantae; phylum Streptophyta; class Magnoliopsida; order Poales; family Poaceae; genus Hyparrhenia; species Hyparrhenia diplandra. The sequence goes on along the minus strand of JADLZK010010827.1, from coordinate 55,278 downwards.
CTAATGTCACATCCGTAAACATATATTAACGGTTGGGGAACGCAATGTAATTGATCCTACCATCATCTAACCTATCCACCCTAACTTCCTATGTAACTTTAGGTGTCGCTCCCCTTCTTGTTTTGGTACTTAGGTGCGACCGAGGAGATTTTCGATGGAATTCCAAGATTTCAAAAAGTGCTACTTTGAGGCCTACGACAAGTGATTCTTAGAAAAACACTCTATCGGTCCACTTGTTCAAATTTAGGCTCTCTCGGGTGAGGCACTTGATTCCACAACTGCAAAAAAAGTCTATCTCGATTCTATAGCCGGATTGGACACTTCTCTTTGTTTTGAGTTCACGCTGAAATCAGCGCGAGCAGTCCCTAATGTCACATGCGAAAACATATATTAACGGTTGGGGAAACGCAATGTAATTGATCCTACCATCATCTAACCTATCGACCCTAACTTCCTATGTTCCTTTAGGTATCGTTCCCCTTCTTGTTTAGATGCGTGGGTCGACATAGAGATTTTCGGATGGAATTCCAAGATTTCACTTTGTAAACAAATTTCTACTTTGAGGCCTATGACAAGTGATTCTTAGAAAAACTCTGTAATGGTCCACTTGTTCAAATTTAGGCTCTCTCGGGTGAGGCACTTGATTCAACAACCATGAAAAAAGGTCTAGCTCGATTCTATTGCCGGATTAGACACTTCTCTTTGTTTTGAGTTCGCGCTGAAATCAGCGCCCGGTGTCCCCTAATTTCACTTCCGAAACATATATCAACGGTTGGGGAACGAAATGTAATTGATCCTACCATCATCTAACCTATCCACCCTAACTTCCTATGTAACTTTCGTGTCATTCCCCTTCTTGTTTCAGTACTTAGGTCGACACAGAGATTTTCGATGGAATTCCAAGATTTCACTATAAACAAGTGCTACTTTGAGGCCTATGACAAGTGATTCTTAGAAAAACTCTATAATGGTCCACTTGTTCAAATTTAGGTTCTCTAGGGTGAGGCATTTGATTCCACAACCGCCAAGAAGTCTAGCTCGATTCTATAACCGGATTGGAAACTTCTCTTTGTTTTGAGTTCACGCTGAAATCAGCGCGCAGTCCCTAATGTCACATCCAGAAACATATATTAACGGTTGGGGAACGCAATGTAATTGATCCTACCATCATCTAACCTATCCACCCTAACTTCCTATGTAACTTTCGTGTCGTTCCCCTTCTTGTTTCGGTACTTAGGTCGACCGCGTAGATTTTCGATGGAATTCAAGATTTCAAAAGTGCTACTTTGAGGCCTACGACAAGTGATTCTTAGAAAAACACTCTATCGGTCCACTTGTTCAAATTTAGGCTCTCTCGGGTGAGGCACTTGATTCCACAACTGCAAAAAGTCTATCTCGATTCTATAGCGGATTGGACACTTCTCTTTGTTTTGAGTTCACGCTGAAATCAGCGCGAGCAGTCCCTAATGTCACATGCGAAAAATATATATTAACGGTTGGGGAACGCAAATGTAATTGATCCTACCATCATCTAACCTATCGACCCTAACTTCCTATGTTCCTTTCGTATCGTTCCCCTTCTTGTTTTTGATGCGTAGGTCGACATAGAGATTTTCGATGGAATTCCAAGATTTCACTTTGTAAACAAATTTCTACTTTGAGGCCTATGACAAGTGATTCTTAGAAAAACTCGTAATGGTCCACTTGTTCAAATTTAGGCTCTCTCGGGTGAGGCACTTGATTCAACAACCGCGAAAAAGTCTAGCTCGATTCCATTGCGGATTAGACACTTCTCTTTGTTTTGAGTTCACGCTGAAATCAGCGCCGGTGTCCCTAATTTCACTTCCAGAAACATATATCAACGGTTGGGGAACGAAATGTAATTGATCCTAGCATCATCTAACCTATCCACCCTAACTTCCTATGTAACTTTCGTGTCGTTCCCCTTCTTGTTTCAGTACTTAGGTCGACACGAGAGATTTTCGATGGAATTCCAACATTTCACTTTGTAAACAAGTGCTACTTTGAGGCCTATGACAAGTGATTCTTAGAAAAACTCTATAATGGTCCACTTGTTCAAATTTAGGTTCTCTAGGGTGAGGCATTTGATTCCACAACCGCCAAGAAGTCTAGCTCGATTCTATAACCGGATTGGAAACTTCTCTTTGTTTTGAGTTCACGCTGAAATCAGCGCGAGCGTCCCCTAATGTCACATCCGAAACATATATTAACGGTTGGGGAACGCAATGTAATTGATCCTACCATCATCTAACCTATCCACCCTAACTTCCTATGTAACTTTCGTGTCGTTCCCCTTCTTGTTTTGGGTACTTAGGTCGACGACGAGATTTTCGATGGAATTCCAAGATTTCAAAAAGTGCTACTTTGAGGCCTACGACAAGTGATTCTTAGAAAAACACTCTATCGGTCCACTTGTTCAAATTTAGGCTCTCTCGGGTGAGGCACTTGATTCCACAACTGCAAAAAGTCTATCTCGATTCTATAGCCGGATTGGACACTTCTCTTTGTTTTGAGTTCACGCTGAAATCAGCGCGAGCAGTCCCCTAATGTCACATGCGAGAAACCTATATTAACGGTTGGGGAACGCAATGTAATTGATCCTACCATCATCTAACCTATCGACCCTAACTTCCTATGTTCCTTTCGTGTCGTTCCCCTTCTTGTTTGATGCGTAGGTCGACATAGAGATTTTCGATGGAATTCCAAGATTTCACACTGTAAACAAATTTCTACTTTGAGGCCTATGACAAGTGATTCTTAGAAAAACTCTGTAATGGTCCACTTGTTCAAATTTAGGCTCTCTCGGGTGAGGCACTTGATTCAACAACCTCAAAAAGGTCTAGCTTCGATTCTATTGCCGGATTAGACACTTCTCTTTGTTTTGAGTTCACAATGAAATCAGCGCCCGCTGTCCCTAATTTCACTTCGAAAACATATATCAACGGTTGGGGAACGAAATGTAATTGATCCTACCATCATCTAACCTATCCACCCTAACTTCCTATGTAACTTTCGTGTCATTCCCTTCTTGTTTCAGTGCTTAGGTCGACCATTAGAGATTTTCGATGGAATTCCAAGATTTCACTATAAACAAGTGCTACTTTGAGGCCTATGACAAGTGATTCTTAGAAAAACTCTATAATGGTCCACTTGTTCAAATTTAGGTTCTCTAGGGTGAGGCATTTGATTCCACAACCGCCAAGAAGTCTAGCTCGATTCTATAACCGGATTGGAAACTTCTCTTTGTTTTGAGTTCACGCTGAAATCAGCGCGAGCAGTCCCTAATGTCACATCCGAAAACATATATTAACGGTTGGGGGAACGCAATGTAATTGATCCTACCATCATCTAACCTATCCACCCTAACTTCCTATGTAACTTTCGTGTCGTTCCCCTTCTTGTTTCGGTACTTAGGTCGACCGTAGATTTTCGATGGAATTCCAAGATTTCAAAAAGTGCTACTTTGAGGCCTACGACAAGTGATTCTTAGAAAAACACTCTATCGGTCCACTTGTTCAAATTTAGGCTCTCTCGGGTGAGGCACTTGATTCCACAACCGCAAAAAAAGTCTATCTCGATTCTATAGCGGATTGGACACTTCTCTTTGTTTTGAGTTCACGCTGAAATCAGCGAAAGCAGTCCCTAATGTCACATGCGAGAAACATATATTAACGGTTGGGGAACGCAATGTAATTGATCCTACCATCATCTAACCTATCGACCCTAACTTCCTATGTTCCTTTAGTATCCCCCTTCTTCTTTTTTTGATGCGTAGGTCGACATAGAGATTTTCGATGGAATTCCAAGATTTCACTTTGTAAACAAATTTCTACTTTGAGGCCTATGACAAGTGATTCTTAGAAAAACTCTGTAATGGTCCACTTGTTCAAATTTAGGCTCTCTCGGGTGAGGCACTTGATTCAACAACCGCGAAAAAGTCTAGCTCGATTCCATTGCGGATTAGACACTTCTCTTTGTTTTGAGTTCGCGCTGAAATCAGCGCCCGGTATCCCTAATTTCACTTCGAAAACATATATCAACGGTTGGGGAAACGAAATGTAATTGATCCTACCATCATGTAACCTATCCACCCTAACTTCCTATGTAACTTTCGTAATGTCGTTCCCCTTCTTGTTTCAGTACTTAGGTCGACCGCGAGAGATTTTCGATGGAATTCCAAGATTTCACTTTGTAAACAAGTGCTACTTTGAGGCCTATGACAAGTGATTCTTAGAAAAACTCTATAATGGTCCACTTGTTCAAATTTAGGTTCTCTAGGGTGAGGCATTTGATTCCACAACCGCCAAGAAGTCTAGCTTCGATTCTATAACCGGATTGGAAACTTCTCTTTGTTTTGAGTTCACGCTGAAATCAGCGAAGCAGTCCCTAATGTCACATCCGAAACATATATTAACGGTTGGGGAACGCAATGTAATTGATCCTACCATCATCTAACCTATCCACCCTAACTTCCTATGTAACTTTCGTGTCGTTCCCCTTCTTGTTTCGGTACTTAGGTCGACACAGATTTTTCGATGGAATTCCAAGATTTCAAAAGTGCTACTTTGAGGCCTACGACAAGTGATTCTTAGAAAAAACACTCTATCGGTCCACTTGTTCAAATTTAGGCTCTCTCGGGTGAGGCACTTGATTCCACAACTGCAAAAAAAGTCTATCTCGATTCTATAGCGGATTGGACACTTCTCTTTGTTTTGAGTTCACGCTGAAATCAGCGAGCAGTCCCTAATGTCACATGCGAGAAACATATATTAACGGTTGGGGAACGCAATGTAATTGATCCTACCATCATCTAACCTATCGACCCTAACTTCCTATGTTCCTTTCGTGTCGTTCCCCTTCTTGTTTCGGTACGTAGGTCGACATAGAGATTTTCGATGGAATTCCAAGATTTCACTGTAAACAAATTTCTACTTTGAGGCCTATGACAAGTGATTCTTAGAAAAACTCTGTAATGGTCCACTTGTTCAAATTTAGGCTCTCTCGGGTGAGGCACTTGATTCAACAACCGCGAAAAAGTCTAGCTCGATTCCATTGCCGGATTAGACACTTCTCTTTGTTTTGAGTTCGCGCTGAAATCAGCGCCAGCTGTCCCTAATTTCACTTCCAGAAACATATATCAACGGTTGGGGAACGAAATGTAATTGATCCTACCATCATCTAACCTATCCACCCTAACTTCCTATGTAACTTTCGTAATCGTTCCCCTTCTTGTTTCAGTACTTAGGTCGACCGCAGATTTTCGATGGAATTCCAAGATTTCACTTGTAAACAAGTGCTACTTTGAGGCCTATGACAAGTGATTCTTAGAAAAAACTCTATAATGGTCCACTTGTTCAAATTTAGGTTCTCTAGGGTGAGGCATTTGATTCCACAACCGCCAAGAAGTCTAGCTTCGATTCTATAACCGGATTGGAAACTTCTCTTTGTTTTGAGTTCACGCTGAAATCAGCGCGAGCAGTCCCTAATGTCACATCCGAAAACATATATTAACGGTTGGGGAACGCAATGTAATTGATCCTACCATCATCTAACCTATCCACCCTAACTTCCTATGTAACTTTAGGTGTCGTTCCCCTTCTTGTTTCGGTACTTAGGTGACGACCGCGAGATTTTCGATGGAATTCCAAGATTTCAAAAGTGCTACTTTGAGGCCCTACGACAAGTGATTCTTAGAAAAACACTCTATCGGTCCACTTGTTCAAATTTAGGCTCTCTCGGGTGAGGCACTTGATTCCACAACTGCAAAAAAAGTCTATCTCGATTCTATAGCGGATTGGACACTTCTCTTTGTTTTGAGTTCACGCTGAAATCAGCGAGCAGTCCCTAATGTCACATGCGAAACATATATATAATGGTTGGGGAACGCAAATGTAATTGATCCTACCATCATCTAACCTATCGACCCTAACTTCCTATGTTCCTTTAGGTATTCGTTCCCCTTCTTGTTTCGATGCGTAGGTCGACATAGAGATTTTTCGATGGAATTCCAAGATTTCATCAGAAACAAATTTCTACTTTGAGGCCTATGACAAGTGATTCTTAGAAAAACTCTCTGAATGGTCCACTTGTTCAAATTTAGGCTCTCTCGGGTGAGGCACTTGATTCAACAACCGCGAAAAAGGTCTAGCTCGATTCTATTGCGGATTAGACACTTCTCTTTGTTTTGAGTTCGCGCTGAAATCAGCGCCCGGTCCCTAATTTCACTTCGAAAACATATATCAACGGTTGGGGAACGAAATGTAATTGATCCTACCATCATCTAACCTATCCACCCTAACTTCCTATGTAACTTTCGTGTCGTTCCCTTCTTGTTTCAGTACTTAGGTCGACCGCGTAGATTTTCGATGGAATTCCAAGATTTCACTTTAAACAAGTGCTACTTTGAGGCCTATGACAAGTGATTCTTAGAAAAACTCTATAATGGTCCACTTGTTCAAATTTAGGTTCTCTAGGGTGAGGCATTTGATTCCACAACCGCCAAGAAGTCTAGCTCGATTCTATAACCGGATTGGAAACTTCTCTTTGTTTTTTTGAGTTCACGCTGAAATCAGCGCGAGCAGTCCCTAATGTCACATCGAAACATATATTAACGGTTGGGGAACGCAATGTAATTGATCCTACCATCATCTAACCTATCCACCCTAACTTCCTATGTAACTTTTAGGTCGTTCCCCTTCTTGTTTCGGGTACTTAGGTCGACCGCGAGATTTTTCGATGGAATTCCAAGATTTCAAAAAGTGCTACTTTGAGGCCTAAGACAAGTGATTCTTAGAAAAACACTCTATCGGTCCACTTGTTCAAATTTAGGCTCTCTCGGGTGAGGCACTTGATTCCACAACTGCAAAAAGTCTATCTCGATTCTATAGCCGGATTGGACACTTCTCTTTGTTTTGAGTTCACGCTGAAATCAGCGCGCAGTCCCTAATGTCACATGCGTAAACATATATTAACGGTTGGGGAACGCAATGTAATTGATCCTACCATCATCTAACCTATCGACCCTAACTTCCTATGTTCCTTTCGGTGTCGTTCCCCTTCTTGTTTTTTCGATGCGTAGGTCGACATAGAGATTTTTCGATGGAATTCCAAGATTTCACTTTGAAACAAATTTCTACTTTGAGGCCTATGACAAGTGATTCTTAGAAAAAACTCTGTAATGGTCCACTTGTTCAAATTTAGGCTCTCTCGGGTGAGGCACTTGATTCAACAACCGCGAAAAAGTCTAGCTCGATTCCATTGCGGATTAGACACTTCTCTTTGTTTTGAGTTCGCGCTGAAATCAGCGCCCGGTCCCTAATTTCACTTCGAGAAACATATATCAACGGTTGGGGAACGAAATGTAATTGATCCTACCATCATCTAACCTATCCACCCTAACTTCCTATGTAACTTTCGTGTCGTTCCCCCTTCTTGTTTCCGATACTTAGGTCGACACAGATTTTCGATGGAATTCCAAGATTTCACTTTGTAAACAAGTGCTACTTTGAGGCCTATGACAAGTGATTCTTAGAAAAACTCTATAATGGTCCACTTGTTCAAATTTAGGTTCTCTAGGGTGAGGCATTTGATTCCACAACCGCCAAGAAGTCTAGCTCGATTCTATAACCGGATTGGAAACTTCTCTTTGTTTTGAGTTCACGCTGAAATCAGCGCTTGGCAGTCCCTAATGTCACATCCGTAAAACATATATTAACGGTTGGGGAACGCAATGTAATTGATCCTACCATCATCTAACCTATCCACCCTAACTTCCTATGTAACTTTCGTGTCGTTCCCTTCTTGTTTCGGTACTTAGGCTCGACCACTGAGATTTTCGATGGAATTCCAAGATTTCAAAAGTGCTACTTTGAGGCCTACGACAAGTGATTCTTAGAAAAACACTCTATCGGTCCACTTGTTCAAATTTAGGCTCTCTAGGGTGAGGCACTTGATTCCATAACTGCAAAAAAGTCTATCTCGATTCTATAGCCGGATTGGACACTTCTCTTTGTTTTGAGTTCACGCTGAAATCAGCGCGAGCAGTCCCTAATGTCACATGCGTAAACATATATTAACGGTTGGGGAACGAAATGTAATTGATCCTACCATCATCTAACCTATCGACCCTAACTTCCTATGTTCCTTTCGTTAGTCGTTCCCCTTCTTGTTTCGATGCGTAGGTCGACATAGAGATTTTCGATGGAATTCCAAGATTTCATCAGAAACAAATTTCTACTTTGAGGCCTATGACAAGTGATTCTTAGAAAAACTCGTAATGGTCCACTTGTTCAAATTTAGGCTCTCTCGGGTGAGGCACTTGATTCAACAACCGCTAAAAAGTCTAGCTTCGATTCCATTGCCGGATTAGACACTTCTCTTTGTTTTGAGTTCGCTGAAAAATCAGCGCCCGGTCCCCTAATTTCACTTCAAAAACATATATCAACGGTTGGGGAAACGAAATGTAATTGATCCTACCATCATCTAACCTATCCACCCTAACTTCCTATGTAACTTTCGTGTCGTTCCCCTTCTTGTTTCAGTATTTAGGTCGACACGTAGATTTTCGATGGAATTCCAAGATTTCACCGTAAACAAGTGCTACTTTGAGGCCTATGACAAGTGATTCTTAGAAAAACTCTATAATGGTCCACTTGTTCAAATTTAGGTTCTCTAGGGTGAGGCATTTGATTCCACAACCGCCAAGAAGTCTAGCTCGATTCTATAACCGATTGGAAACTTCTCTTTGTTTTGAGTTCACGCTGAAATCAGCGCGAGCAGTCCCTAATGTCACATCCGAAAACATATATTAACGGTTGGGGAACGCAATGTAATTGATCCTACCATCATCTAACCTATCCACCCTAACTTCCTATGTAACTTTCGTGTCGTTTCCCTTCTTGTTTCGGTACTTAGGTCGATTACGTAGATTTTCGATGGAATTCCAAGATTTCAAAAGTGCTACTTTGAGGCCTACGACAAGTGATTCTTAGAAAAACACTCTATCGGTCCACTTGTTCAAATTTAGGCTCTCTCGGGTGAGGCACTTGATTCCACAACTGCAAAAAGTCTATCTCGATTCTATAGCCGGATTGGACACTTCTCTTTGTTTTGAGTTCACGCTGAAATCAGCGAGCAGTCCCTAATGTCACATGCGTAAAACATATATTAACGGTTGGGGAACGCAATGTAATTGATCCTACCATCATCTAACCTATCGACCCTAACTTCCTATGTTCCTTTAGGTAATCGCTCCCCTTCTTGTTTCGATGCACGTAGGTCGACATAGAGATTTTTCGATGGAATTCCAAGATTTCATCAGAAACAAATTTCTACTTTGAGGCCTATGACAAGTGATTCTTAGAAAAACTCTGTAATGGTCCACTTGTTCAAATTTAGGCTCTCGGGTGAGGCACTTGATTCAACAACCGCAAAAAGTCTAGCTCGATTCCATTGCGGATTAGACACTTCTCTTTGTTTTGAGTTCATGCGCTGAAATCAGCGCCCGGCTCCCCCTAATTTCACTTCGAGAAACATATATCAACGGTTGGGGAACGAAATGTAATTGATCCTACCATCATCTAACCTATCCACCCTAACTTCCTATGTAACTTTCGTGTCGCTCCCCTTCTTGTTTCAGTACTTAGGTCGACACGTAGATTTTCGATGGAATTCCAAGATTTCACTAAAACAAGTGCTACTTTGAGGCCTATGACAAGTGATTCTTAGAAAAACTCTCTAATGGTCCACTTGTTCAAATTTAGGTTCTCTAGGGTGAGGCACTTGATTCCACAACTGCAAAAAAGTCTAGCTCGATTCTATAGCCGGATTGGACACTTCTCTTTGTTTTGAGTTCACGCTGAAATCAGCGAGTAGTCCCTAATGTCACATGCGAGAAAACATATATTAACGGTTGGGGAACGCAATGTAATTGATCCTACCATCATCTAACCTATCGACCCTAACTTCCTATGTACCTTTCGTGTCGTTCCCCCTTCTTGTTTCGATGCGTGGGTCGACATAGAGAGATTTTCGATGGAATTCCAAGATTTCACTCTAAACAAGTGCTACTTTGTGGCCTATGACAAGTGATTTTTAGAAAAACTCTCTAATGGTCCACTTGTTCAAATTTAGGTTCTCTAGGGTGACGCATTTGATTCCACAACCTCCAAGAAGTCTAGCTCGATTCTATAACCGGATTGGAAACTTCTCTTTGTTTTGAGTTCACGCTGAAATCAGCGCGAGCAATCCCTAATGTCACATGCAAAAACATATATTAACGGTTGGCGAGACGCAATGTAATTGATCCTACCATCGTCTAACCTATCGACCCTAACTTCCTCGTACCTTTCGGTCGTTCCCTTCTTGTTTCGATGCGTAGGTCGACATAGAGATTTTCGAGGGAATTCCAAGATTTCACTCTAAACAAGTGCTACTTTGTGGCCTATGACAAGTGATTCTTAGAAAAACTCTATAATGGTCCACTTGTTCAAATTTAGGTTCTCTAGGGTGAGGCATTTGATTCCATAACCGCCAAATAGTCTAGCTCGATTCTATAACCGGATTGGAAACTTCTCTTTGTTTTGAGTTCACGCTTAAATCAGCGCGAGCAGTCCCTAATGTCACATCCAGAAACATATATTAACGGTTGGGGAACGCAATGTAATTGATCCTACCATCATCTAACCTATCCACCCTAACTTCCTATGTAACTTTCGTGTCGTTCCCCTTCTTGTTTCGGTACGTAGGTCGACACGAGAGATTTTCGATGGACTTCAAGATTTCAAAAAAGTGCTACTTTGAGGCCTATGACAAGTGATTCTTCGAAAAGCACTCTATCGGTCCACTTGTTCAAATTTAGGCTCTCTCGGGTGAGGCACTTGATTCCACAACCGCAAAAAAGTCTAGCTCGATTCTATAGCCGGATTGGACACTTCTCTTTGTTTTGAGTTCACGCTGAAATCAGCGCGAGCAGTCCCTAATGTCACATGCAGAAACATATATTAACGGTTGGGGAACGCAATGTAATTGATCCTACCATCATCTAACCTATCGACCCTAACTTCCTATGTTCCTTTCGTGTCGTTCCCCTTCTTGTTTCTAGATGCGTAGGTCGACATAGAGATTTTCGATGGAATTCCAAGATTTCACTCTAAACAAGTGCTACTTTGAGGCCTATGACAAGTGATTCTTAGAAAAACTCTCTAATGGTCCACTTGTTCAAATTTAGGTTCTCTAGGGTGAGGCATTTGATTCCACAACCGCCAAAAAGTCTAGCTCGATTCTATAACCGGATTGGAAACTTCTCTTTGTTTTGAGTTCACGTTGAAATCAGCGCGAGCAGTCCCTAATGTCACATGCAGAAACATATTTTAACGGTTGGGAAACACAATGTAATTGATCCTACCATCATCTAACCTATCCACCCTAACTTTCTATGTACCTTTCTTGTCGTTCCCCCTTCTTGTTTCGGTTCGTACATAAGTCGACATAGAGATTTTCGATGGAATTCCAAGATTTCACTGTAAACAAATTTCTACTTTGAGGCCTATGACAAGTGATTCTTAGAAAAACTCTGTAATGGTCCACTTGTTCAAATTTAGGCTCTCTCGGGTGAGGCACTTGATTCAACAACCGCGAAAAAGTCTAGCTCGATTCTATTGCCGGATTAGACACTTCTCTTTGTTTTGAGTTCGCGCTGAAATCAGCGCAAGCTGTCCCTAATGTCACTTCCAGAAACATATATCAATGGTTGGGTAACGCAATGTAATTGATCCTACCATCATCTAACCTGTCCACCCTAACTTCCTATGTACCTTTAGTATCGTTCCCTTCTTGTTTCGATGCGTCGGTCGACATAGAGATTTTCGATGGAATTCCAAGATTTCACACTAAACAAGTGCTACTTTCAGGCCTATGACAAGTGATTCTTAGAAAAACACTCTAATGGTCCACTTGTTCAAATTTAGGTTCTCTAGGGTGAGGCATTTGATTCCACAACCGCCAAAAAGTCTAGCTCGATTCTATAACCGGATTGGAAACTTCTCTTTATTTTGAGTTCACGTTGAAATCAGCGCGAGCAGTCCCTAATGTCACATGCAGAAACATATTTTAACGGTTGGGAAACACAATGTAATTGATCCTACCATCATCTAACCTATCCACCCAAACTTCCTATGTACCTTTCTTGTCGTTCCCCTTCTTGTTTTGGTACATAGGTCGACATAGAGATTTTCGATGGAATTCCAAGATTTCATCAAAACAAATTTCTACTTTGAGGCCTATGACAAGTGATTCTTAGAAAAACTCTCTAATGTTCCACTTGTTCAAATTTAGGCTCTCTCGGGTGAGGCACTTGATTCAACAACCGCGAAAAAGTCTAGCTCGATTCTATTGCCGGATTAGACACTTCTCTTTGTTTTGAGTTCGCGCTGAAATCAGCGCCAGCTATCCCTAATGTCACTTCCAGAAACATATATCAATGGTTGGGTAACGCAATGTAATTGATCCTACCATCATCTAACTTGTCCACCCTAACTTCCTATGTACCTTTCGTATCGTTCCCCTTCTTGTTTCGGTACGTAGGTCGACATAGAGATTTTCGATGGAATTCCAAGATTTCACACTAAACAAGTGCTACTTTGAGGCCTATGACAAGTGATTCTTAGAAAAACTCTCTAATGGTCCACTTGTTCAAATTTAGGCTCTCTCGGGTGAGGCACTTGATTCCACAACCCCGAAAAAGTCTAGCTCGATTCTATAACCGGATTGGAAACTTCTCTTTGTTTTGAGTTCACGCTGAAATCAGCGCGAGCAATCCCTAATGTCACAAGCTGAAACATATATTAACAGTTGGGGAACGCAATGTAATTGATCCTACCATCATCTAACCTATCCACCCTAACTTCCTATGTACCTTTCGTGTCGTTACCCTTCTTGTTTCGGTACGTAGGTCGACATAGAGATTTTCGATGGAATTCCAAGATTTCACTCTAAACAAGTGCTACTTTGAGGCCTATGACAAGTGATTCTTAGAAAAACTCTCTAATGGTCCACTTGTTCAAATTTAGGTTCTCTAGGGTGAGGCATTTGATTCCACAACCGCCAAAAAGTCTAGCTCGATTCTATAACCGGGATTGGAAACTTCTCTTTGTTTTTTTTGAGTTCACGCTGAAATCAGCGCGAGCAGTCCCTAATGTCACATGCGAAACATATATTAACGGTTGGGGAACGCAACATCATCTAACCTATCGACCCTAACTTCCTATGTACCTTTCGTATCGTTCCCCTTCTTGTTTCGGTACGTAGGTCGATATACAGATTTTCGATGGAATTCTAAGATTTCACTCTAAACAAGTGCTACTTTGAGGCCTATGACAAGTGATTCTTAGAAAAACTCTCTAATGGTCCACTTGTTCAAATTTAGGTTCTCTAGGGTGTGGCATTTGATTCCACAACCGACAAAAAGTCTAGCTCGATTCTATAACCGGATTGGAAACTTCTTTTCTTTTGAGTTCACGCTGAAATCAGCGAGCACTCCCTAATGTCACATGCGTAAAACATATTTTAACGGTTGGGGAACGCAAATGTAATTGATCCTACCATCATCTAACCTATCCACCCTAACTTCCTATGTACCTTTCGTGTCGCTTCCTCTTCTTGTTTCGGTGCGTTTAGGTCGACAGAGAGATTTTTCGATGGAATTCCAAGATTTCACTCTAAACAAGTGGTACTTTGTGGCCTATGATAAGTAATTCTTAGAAAAACTCTCTAATGGTCCACTTGTTCAAATTTAGGTTCTCTAGGGTGACGATTTGATTCCACAACCTCCAAGAAGTCCAGCTCGATTCTATAACCGGATTGGAAACTTCTCTTTGTTTTGAGTTCACGCTGAAATCAGCGCGAGCAAATCCCTAATGTCACATGCGTAAAACATATATTAACGGTTGGGGAACGCCAATGTAATTGATCCTACCATCATCTAACCTATCGACCCTAACTTCCTATGTACCTTTCGTGTTGTTCCCTTCATGTTTCTGATGCGTAGGTCGACATAGAGATTTTCGATGGAATTCCTAGATTTCACTCAAAACAAGTGCTACTTTGTGACCTATGGCAAGTGATTCTTAGAAAAACTCTCTAATGGTCCACTTGTTCAAATTTAGGTTCTCTAGGATGAGGCATTTGATTCCACAACCGTGAAAAAGTCTAGCTCGATTCTATAACCGGATTGGAAATTTCTCTTTGTTTTGAGTTCGCGCCAAAATTAGCGCGAGCAGTCCCTATTGTCACATCCAGAAACATATATTAACGGTTGGGTACGCAATGTAATTGATCTTACCATCATCTAACCTATCCACCCAAACTTACTATATACCTTTCGTATCGTTCCCCTTCTTGTTTCGGTACATAGGTCGACATAGAAATTTTCGATGGAATTCCAAGATTTCACTCTAAACAAGTGCTACTTTGAGGCCAATGACAAGTGATTCTTAGAAAAACTCTCTAATGGTCCACTTGTTCAAATTTAGGTTCTCTAGGGTGAGGCATTTGATTCCATAACCGCCAAAAAGTCTAGCTCAATTCTATAACCGGATTGGAAAGTTCTCTTTGTTTTGAGTTCACGCTGAAATCAGCGCGAGCAGTCCCTAATGTGACATGCAGAAACATATTTTAACGGTTGGGGAACGCAAATGTAATTGATCCTACCATCATCTAACCTATCCACCCTAACTTCGTATGTACCTTTCGTGTCGCTTCCCCTTCTTGTTTCGATGCGTAGGTCGAGACAGAGATTTTTGATGGAATTCCAAGATTTCACTCTAAACAAGTGCTACTTTGAGGCCTACGACAAGTGATTCTTAGAAAAACTCTCTAACGGTCCACTTGTTCAAATTTAGGTTCTCTAGGGTGAGGCATTTGATTCCACAACCGTGAAAAAGTCTAGCTCGATTCTATAACCGGATTGGATGTTTCTCTTTGTTTTTGAGTTCACGCTGAAATCAGCGCGAGCAGTCCCTAATGTCACATGCAGAAACATATTTTAACGGATGGGGAACGCAATGTAATTGATCCTACCATCATCTAACCTATCCACCCTAACTGTATGAACCTTTCGTGTCGTTCCCCTTCTTGTTTCGCACGTAGGTCGAGATAGATTTTCGATGGAATTCCAAGATTTCACTCTAAACAAGTGCTACTTTGAGGCCTATGACAAGTGATTCTTAGAAAAACACTCTAATGGTCCACTTGCTCAAATTTAGGTTCTCTAGGGTGAGGCATTTGATTCCACAAACGTGAAAAAAGTCTAGCTCGATTCTATAACCGGATTGGAAGTTTCTCTTTGTTTTGAGTTCACGCTGAAATCAGCGAAAGCAAATCCCTAATGTCACATCCGTAAACATATATTAACGGTTGGGGAACGCAATGTAATTGATCCTACCATCATCTAACCTATCCACCCTAACTTCCTATGTACCTTTCGTGTCGTTCCCCTTCTTGTTTCGACACGTGGGTCTAATACGAGATTTTCGATGGAATTCCAAAATTTCACTCTAAACAAGTGCTACTTTGAGGCCTATGACAAGTGATTCTTAGAAAAACTCTCTAATGGTCCACTTGTTCTAATTTAGGTTCTCTAGCGTGAGGCATTTGATTCCACAACCGCCAAGAAGTCTAGCTCGATTCTATAACCGGATTGGAAACTTCTCTTTGTTTTGAGTTCACGCTGAAATCAGCGCGAGCAGTCCCTAATGTCACATCCAAAACATATATTAACGGTTGGGGAACGCAATGTAATTGATCCTACCATCATCTAACCTATCCACCCTAACTTCCTATGTAACTTTCGTGTCGTTCCCCTTCATGTTTCGGGCACGTAGGCCGACCAATACGTAGATTTTCGATGGAATTCCAAGATTTCACTCTAAACAAGTGCTACTTTGAGGCCTATGACAAGTGATTCTTAGAAAAACACTCTATCGGTCCACTTGTTCAAATCTAGGCTCTCTCGGGTGAGGCACTTGATTCCACAACCGCAAAAAGTCTAGCTCGATTCTATAGCCGGATTGGACACTTCTCTTTGTTTTGAGTTCGCTGAAATCAACGCCACCTGTCCCCTAATGTCACATGCGAAACATATTTTAACGGTTGGGGAACGCAATGTAATTGATCCTGCCATCATCTAACCTATCCACCCTAACCCCTATGTACCTTTAGTGTCGCTCCCCTTCTTGCTTCGGTGCGTAGGTCGACACGAGATTTTCGATGGAATTCCAAGATTTCACTCTAAACAAGTGCTACTTTGAGGCCTACGACAAGTGATTCTTAGAAAAACTCTCTAATGGTCCACTTGTTCAAATTTAGGTTCTCTAGGGTGAGGCATTTGATTCCACAACCGTGAAAAAGTCTAGCTCGATTCTATAACCGGATTGGAAGTTTCTCTTTGTTTTGAGTTCACGCTGAAATCAGCGCGAGCAGTCCCTAATGTCACATCCAGAAACATATATTAACGGTTGGGGAACGCAATGTAATTGATCCTACCATCATCTAACCTATCCACCCTAACTTCCTATGTAACTTTCGGTGTCGTTCCCCTTCTTGTTTCGGTGCGTAGGCCGACCACAGAGATTTTCGATGGAATTCCAAGATTTCACTCTAAACAAGTGCTACTTTGAGGCCTAGGACAAGTGATTCTTAGAAAAACACTCTATCGGGTCCACTTGTTCAAATTTAGGCTCTCTTGGGTGAGGCACTTGATTCCACAACCGTGAAAAAAGTCTACCTCGATTCTATAGTCGGATTGGACACTTCTCTTTGTTTTGAGTTCACGCTGAAATCAGCGCCCGGCTGTCCCTAATGTCACATCCAGAACATATATTAACGGTTGGGTACGCAATGTAGTTGATCCTACCATCATCTAACCTATCCACCCAAACTTCCTATATTCCTTTCGAATCGTTCCCCTTCTTGTTTTTCGGTACATAGGCTCGACATATAGAGATTTTCGATGGAATTCCAAGATTTCACTCTAAACAAGTGCTACTTTGAGGCCTACGACAAGTGATTCTTAGAAAAACTCTCTAATGGCCCACTTGTTCAAATTTAGGTTCTCTAGGGTGAAGCATTTGATTCCACAACCGCCAAAAAAGTCTAGCTCGATTCTATAACCGGATTGGAAACTTCTCTTTGTTTTGAGTTCACGCTGAAATCAGCGAGCAGTCCCTAATGTCACATGCGTAAACATATATTAACGGTTGGGGAACGCAATGTAATTGATCCTACCATCATCTAACCTATCGACCCTAACTTCCTATGTACCCTTCGTGTCGTTTCCCCTTCTTGTTTCGATGCGTAGGTCGACATAGAGATTTTCGATGGAATTCCAAGATTTCACTCTAAACAAGTGCTACTTTGTGGCCTATGACAAGTGATTCTTAGAAAAACTCTCTAATGGTCCACTTGTTCAAATTTAGGCTCTCTCTTGGGTGAGGCACTTGATTCCAGAACCGTGAAAAAGTCTAGCTCGATTCTATAACCGGATTGGAAGTTTCTCTTTGTTTTTGAGTTCACGCTGAAATCAGCGCGAGCAGTCCCTAATGTCACATCCGAAACATATATTAACGGTTGGGGAACGCAATGTAATTGATCCTACCATCATCTAACCTATCCACCCTAACTTCCTATGTAACTTTCGTGTCGTTCCCCTTCTTGTTTCGATGCGTAGGCCGACACGTAGATTTTCGATGGAATTCCAAGATTTCACTCTAAACAAGTGCTACTTTGAGGCCTATGACAAGTGATTCTTAGAAAAACACTCTATCGGGTCCACTTGTTCAAATTTAGGCTCTCTTGGGTGAGGCATTGATTCCACAACCGTGAAAAAGTCTAGCTCGATTCTATAGTCGGATTGGACACTTCTCTTTGTTTTGAGTTCACGCTGAAATCAGCGCCTGACTGTCCCTAATGTCACATCCGTAAACATATATTAACGGTTGAGTACGCAATGTAGTTGATCCTACCATCATCTAACCTATCCACCCAAACTTTATATATACCTTTCGAATCGTTCCCCTTCTTGTTTCGGTACATAGGTCGACATAGAGATTTTTGATGGAATTCCAAGATTTCACTCTAAACAAGTGCTACTTTGAGGCCTACGACAAGTGATTCTTAGAAAAACTCTCTAATGGTCCACTTGTTCAAATTTAGGTTCTCTAGGGTGAGGCATTTGATTCCACAACCACCAAAAAGTCTAGCTCGATTCTATAACCGGATTGGAAACTTCTCTTTGTTTTGAGTTCACGCTGAAATCAGCGCGAGCAGTCCCTAATGTCACATGCAGAAACATATATTAACGGTTGGGGAACGCAATGTAATTGATCCTACCATCATCTAACCTATCGACCCCTAACTTCCTATGTACCTTTCGGGTCGTTTCCCTTCATGTTTCAATGACGTAGGTCGACATAGAGATTTTTCGATGGAATTCCAAGATTTCACTCTAAACAAGTGCAACTTTGAGGCCTATGACAAGTGATTCTTAGAAAAACACTCTATCGGTCCACTTGTTCAAATTTAGGCTCTCTTGGGTGAGGCACTTGATTCCACAACCGTGAAAAAGTCTAGCTCGATTCTATAGTCGGATTGGACACTTCTCTTTGTTTTGAGTTCACGCTGAAATCAGCGCCCCGTCCCTAATGTCACATGCGAAACATACATTAACGGTTGGATGCGAATGTAGTTGATCCTACCATCATCTAACCTATCCACCCAAACTTCCTATATACCTTTCGTGATCGTTCCCTTCTTGTTTCGGTACATAGGTCGACATAGAGATTTTCGATGGAATTCCAAGATTTCACTCTAAACAAGTGCTACTTTCAGCCTATGACAAGTGATTCTTAGAAAAAACTCTCTAATGGTCCACTTGTTCAAATTTAGGTTCTCTAGGGTGACGCATTTGATTCCACAACCTCCAAGAAGTCTAGCTCGATTCTATAACCGGATTGGAAACTTCTCTTTGTTTTTGAGTTCACGCTGAAATCAGCGCGAGCAATCCCTAATGTCACATGCAGAAACATATACTAACGGTTGGGGAACGCAATGTAATTGATCCTACCATGATCTAACCTATCGACCCTAACTTCCTATGTACCTTTCGGTCGCCCCTTCATGTTTCAAAGACGTAGGTCGATTATAGAGATTTTCGATGGAATTCCAAGATTTCACTCAAAACAAGTGCTACTTTGAGACCTATGGCAAGTGATTCTTAGAAAAACTCTAATGGTCCACTTGTTCAAATTTAGGTTCTCTAGGATGAGGCATTTGATTCCACAACCGTGAAAAAGTCTAGCTCGATTCTATAACCGGATTGGAAAATTCTCTTTGTTTTTGAGTTCGCGCCAAAATCAGCGCGAGCAGTCCCTATTGTCACATCCGTAAAACATATATTAACGGTTGGGAAACGCAATGTATTGATCTTACCATCATCTAACCTATCCACCCTAACTTCCTATGTAACTTTCGTGTCGTTCCCCTTCTTGTTTCGGCACGTAGGTCGAATACGTAGATTTTTGATGGAATTCCAAGATTTCACTCTAAACAAGTGCAACTTTGAGGCCTATGACAAGTGATTCTTAGAAAAACACTCTATCGGGTCCACTTGTTCAAATTTAGGCTCTCTTGGGTGAGGCACTTGATTCCACAACCGTGAAAACGCCTAGCTCGATTCTATAGTCGGATTGGACACTTCTCTTTGTTTTGAGTTCACGCTGAAATCAGCGCTAGAAGTCCCTAATGTCACATCCGTAAAACATATATTAACGGTTGGGTACGCAAGGTAGTTGATCCTACCATCTTCTAACCTATCCACCCAAACTTCCTATATACCTTTCGAATCGTTCCCCTTCTTGTTTCGGTACACATAGGTCGACATAGAAATTTTCGATGGAATTCCAAGATTTCACTCTAAACAAGTGCTACTTTGAGGCCTATGACAAGTGATTCTTAGAAAAACTCTCTAATGGTCCACTTGTTCAAATTTAGGTTCTCTAGGGTGAGGCATTTGATTCCACAACCGCCAAAAAGTCTAGCTCGATTCTATAACCGGATTGGAAACTTCTCTTTGTTTTGAGTTCACGCTGAAATCAGCGCGAGCAGTCCCTAATGTCACATGCAGAAACATATATTAACGGTTGGGGGAACGCAAGTAATTGATCCTACCATCATCTAACCTATCGACCCTAACTTCCTATGTACCTTTCGTGTCGTTCCCCTTCTTGTTTTTTGCACGTAGGTCGACATAGAGATTTTCGATGGAATTCCAAGATTTCACTCTAAACAAGTGCTACTTTGTGGCCTATGACAAGTGATTCTTAGAAAAACTCTCCAATGGTCCACTTGTTCAAATTTAGGTTCTCTAGGGTGACGCATTTGATTCCACAACCTCCAAGAAGTCTAGCTTCGATTCTATAACCTATTGGAAACTTCTCATTGTTTTGAGTTCACGCTGAAATCAGCGCGAGCAATCCCTAATGTCACATGCAAAACATATATTAACGGTTGGGGAACGAATGTAATTGATCCTACCATCATCTAACCTATCGACCCTAACTTCCTATGTACCTTTCGTCGGTCGTTCCCCTTCATGTTTCAAAGACGTAGGTCGACATTAAGATTTTCGATGGAATTCCAAGATTTCACTCTAAACAAGTGCTACTTTGAGACCTATGGCAAGTGATTCTTAGAAAAACTCTCTAATGGTCCACTTGTTCAAATTTAGGTTCACTAGGATGAGGCATTTGATTCCACAACCGTGAAAAAGTCTAGCTCGATTCTATAACCGGATTGGAAACTCCTCTTTGTTTTGAGTTCGCGATGAAATCAGTGCGAAGTCCCTATTGTCACATCCGTAAACATATATTAACGGTTTGGGGAACGAATGTAATTGATCTTACCATCATCTAAGCTATCCACCCTAACTTCCTATGTAACTTTCGTGATCGTTCCCTTCTTGTTTCGGTACCTAGGTCGGCCACGAGATTTTCGATGTAATCCCAAGATTTCACTCTAAACAAGTGCTACTTTGAGACCTATGACAAGTGATTCTTAGAAGAACTCTCTAATGGTCCACTTGTTCAAATTTAGGTTCTCTAGGGTGAGGCATTTGATTCCATAACCGCCAAAAAGTCTAGCTCAATTGTATAACCGGATTGGAAAGTTCTCTTTGTTTTTGAGTTCACGCTGAAATCAGCGCTAGCAGTCCCTAATGTGACATGCGAAACATATTTTAACGGTTGGGGGAACGCAATGTAATTGATCTTACCATCATCTAACCTATCCACCCTAACTTCCTATGTAACTTTCGTCGTTCCCCTTCTTGTTTCAGTACGTAGGCTCCACAGAGATTTTCGATGGAATTCCAAGATTTCACTCTAAACAAGTGCTACTTTGAAACCTATGACAAGTGATTCTTAGAAAAACTCTCTAATGGTCCACTTGTTCAAATTTAGGTTCTCTAGGATGAGGCATTTGATTCCACAACCGTGAAAAAGTCTAGCTCGACTCTATAACCGGATTGGAAACTCCTCTTTGTTTTGAGTTCGCGATGAAATCAGCGAGAAGTCCCTATTGTCACATCCGAAAACATATATTAACGGTTGGGGAACGAATGTAATTGATCTTACCATCATCTAAGCTATCCACCTAACTTCCTATGTAACTTTCGTATCGTTCCCCTTCTTGTTTCGGTACGTAGGTCGACACGTAGATTTTCGATGGAATTCCAAGATTTCACTCTAAACAACTGCTACTTTTCAGGCCTATGACAAGTGATTCTTAGAGAAACACTCTATTGGTCCACTTGTTCAAATTTAGGCTCTCTAGGGTGAGGCACTTGATTCCACAACCGCAAAAAAGTCTAGCTCGATTCTATAGCCGGATTGGACACTTCTCTTTGTTTTTTGAGTTCGCTGAAATCAGCCTTGAGCAGTCCCTAATGTCACATGCGTAAACATATTTTAACGGTTGGGGAACGCAATGTAATTGATCCTACCATCATCTAACCTATCCACCCTAACTTCCTATGTACCTTTCGTGTCGTTCCCCTTCTTGTTTTTCGGCACGTAGGTGACACGAGAGATTTTCGATGGAATTCCAAGATTTCACTCTTAACAAGTGCAACTTTGAGGCCTATGACAAGTGATTCTTAGAAAAACTCTCTAATGGTCCACTTGTTCAAATTTAGGTTCTCTAGGGTGAGGCATTTGATTCCACAACCGCCAAGAAGTCTAGCTCGATTCTATAACCGGATTGGAAACTTCTCTTTGTTTTTGAGTTCACGCTGAAATCAGCGCAGCAGTCCCTAATGTCACATCCAAACATATATTAACGGTTGGGGAACACAATGTAATTGATCCTACCATCATCTAACCTATCCACCTAACTTCCTATGTACCTTTTAGGTGTCGTTCCCTTCTTGTTTTGATACGTAGGTCGACATAGAGATTTTCGATGGAATTCCAAGATTTCACTCTAAACAAGTGCTACTTTGTGGCCTATGACAAGTGATTCTTAGAAAAACTCTCTAATGGTCTACTTGTTCAAATTTAGGCTCTCTTGGGTGAGGCACTTGATTCCACAACCGTGAAAAAGTCTAGCTCGATTCTATAGTCGGATTGGACACTTCTCTTTGTTTTTTGAGTTCACGCTGAAATCAGCGCGAGCAATCCCTAATGTCACATGCAGAAACATATATTAACGGTTGGGGAACGGTAATGTAATTGATCCTACCATCATCTAACCTATCGACCCTAACTTCCTATGTACCTTTCGGTCGTTCCGTTCATGTTTCAAGACGTAGGTCGACATAGAGATTTTCGATGGAATTCCAAGATTTCACTCTAAACAAGTGCTACTTTGAAACCTATGACAAGTGATTCTTAGAAAAACTCTCTAATGGTCCACTTGTTCAAATTTAGGCTCTCTTGGGTGAGGCACTTGATTCCAGAACCGTGAAAAAGTCTAGCTCGATTCTATAGTCGGATTGACACTTCTCTTTGTTTTGAGTTCACGCTGAAATCAGCGCGAGCAATCCCCTAATGTCACATGCGAAACATATATTAACGGTTGGGGAACGCAATGTAATTGATCCTACCATCATCTAACCTATCGACCCTAACTTCCTATGTACCTTTAAAGATGTTCCCTTCATGTTTCAGATGCGTAGGTCGACATAGAGATTTTCGATGGAATTCCAAGATTTCACTCTAAACAAGTGCAACTTTGAGGCCTATGACAAGTGATTCTTAGAAAAACACTCTATCGGGTCCACTTGTTCAAATTTAGGCTCTCTTGGGTGAGGCACTTGATTCCACAACCGTGAAAAAAGTCTAGCTCCGATTCTATAGTCGGATTGACACTTCTCTTTGTTTTGAGTTCACGCTGAAATCAGCGCTAGCTGTCCCTAATGTCACATGCGAGAAACATATATTAACGGTTGGGTAATGCAATGTAGTTGATCCTACCATCATCTAACCTATCCACCCAAACTTCCTATATACCTTTCGTATCGTTCCCCTTCTTGTTTCTGGTACATAGGTCGATTATAGAGATTTTCGTTGGAATTCCAAGATTTCACTCTAAACAAGTGCTACTTTTCGAGGCCTATGACAAGTGATTCTTAGAAAAACTCTCTAATGGTCCACTTTGTTCAAATTTAGGTTCTCTAGGGTGACGCATTTGATTCCACAACCTCCAAGAAGTCTAGCTCGATTCTATAACCGGATTGGAAACTTCTCTTTGTTTTGAGTTCACGCTGAAATCAGCGCGAGCAATCCCTAATGTCACATGCGTAAACATATACTAACGGTTGGGGAACGCAATGTAATTGATCCTACCATCATCTAACCTATCGACCCTAACTTCCTATGTACCTTTCGGGTCGTTTCCCTTCATGTTTCGATTTAGGTCGACATAGAGATTTTTCGATGGAATTCCAAGATTTCACTCAAAACAAGTGCTACTTTGAGACCTATGGCAAGTGATTCTTAGAAAAACTCTCTAATGGTCCACTTGTTCAAATTTAGGTTCTCTAGGATGAGGCATTTGATTCCACAACCGTGAAAAAGTCTAGCTCGATTCTATAACCGGATTGGAAATTTCTCTTTGTTTTTGAGTTCGCCAAAAATCAGCGCGGCGATCCCTATTGTCACATCCGAAACATATATTAACGGTTGGGAAACGCAATGTAATTGATCTTACCATCATCTAACCTATCCACCCTAACTTCCTATGTAACTTTAGGTCGGTCGCTCCCCTTCTTGTTTCGAATGCGTGAGGTCGACACAGAGATTTTCGATGGAATTCCAAGATTTCACTCTAAACAAGTGCAACTTTGAGGCCTATGACAAGTGATTCTTAGAAAAAAACACTCTATCGGTCCACTTGTTCAAATTTAGGCTCTCTTGGGTGAGGCACTTGATTCCACAAATCGTGAAAAAGTCTAGCTCGATTCTATAGTCGGATTGGACATTTCTCTTTGTTTTGAGTTCACGCTGAAATCTGCGCCGGCTGTCCCCTAATGTCACATCCAGAAACATATATTAACGGTTGGAGTACGCAATGTAGTTGATCCTACCATCATCTAACCTATCCACCCAAACTTCCTATATACCTTTCAAATCGTTCCCTTCTTGTTTTTATTACATAGGTCGATATAGAAATTTTCGATGGAATTCCAAGATTTCACTCTAAACAAGTGCTACTTTGAGGCCTATGACAAGTGATTCTTAGAAAAACTCTCTATTGGTCCACTTTGTTCAAATTTAGGTTCTCTTAGGGTGAGGCATTTGATTCCACAACCGCCAAAAAAGTCTAGCCTCGATTCTATAACCGGATTGGAAACTTCTCTTTGTTTTTGAGTTCACGCTGAAATCAGCGAAAGCAGTCCCTAATGTCACATGCAGAAACATATATTAACGGTTGGGGAACGCAATGTAATTGATCCTACCATCATCTAACCTATCGACCCTAACTTCCTATGTACCTTTCGTGTCGCTCCCTTCTTGTTTCTTTGGGTACGTAGGTCGACATAGAGATTTTCGATGGAATTCCAAGATTTCACTCTAAACAAGTGCTACTTTGTGGCCTATGACAAGTGATTCTTAGAAAAACTCTCCAATGGTCCACTTGTTCAAATTTAGGTTCTCTAGGGTGACGATTTGATTCCACAACCTCCAAGAAGTCTAGCTCGATTCTATAACCTGGATTGGAAACTTCTCATTGTTTTGAGTTCACGCTGAAATCAGCGCGAGCAATCCCTAATGTCACATGCGTAAACATATATTAACGGTTGGGGAACGCAATGTAATTGATCCTACCATCATCTAACCTATCGAATTCTAACTTCCTATGTACCTTTCGGTCGTTCCTTCATGTTTCAAGACGTAGGTCGACATAGAGATTTTCTGATGGAATTCCAAGATTTCACTCTAAACAAGTGCTACTTTGAGACCTATGGCA
Source organism: Hyparrhenia diplandra (assembly GCA_015847255.1). NCBI lineage: Eukaryota > Viridiplantae > Streptophyta > Magnoliopsida > Poales > Poaceae > Hyparrhenia > Hyparrhenia diplandra. Next base: position 29,739 of record JADLZK010010827.1, on the reverse strand, counting down.
AGTGATTCTAGAAAAACTCTCTAATGGTCCACTTGTTCAAATTTAGGTTCACTAGATGAGGCATTTGATTCCACAACCGTGAAAAAAGTCTAGCTCGATTCTATAACCTGATTGGAAACTTCTCTTTGTTTTGAGTTCACGCTGAAATCAGCGCGAAGTCCCTATTGTCACATCCAAAAACATATATTAACGGTTGGGGAACGCAATGTAATTGATCTTTACCATCATCTAAGCTATCCACCCTAACTTCCTATGTAACTTTTCGTGATCGCTTCCTTGTTTTGTTTCTACATAGGGTCGACACAGAGATTTTCGATGGAATCCCAAGATTTCACTCTAAACAAGTGCTACTTTGAGACCTATGACAAGTGATTCTTAGAAGAACTCTCTAATGGTCCACTTGTTCAAATTTAGGTTCTCTAGGTGAGGCATTTGATTCCATAACCGCCAAAAGTCTAGCTCAATTGTATAACCGGATTGGAAAGTTCTCTTTGTTTTGAGTTCACGCTGAAATCAGCGCGCAGTCCCTAATGTGACATCCGAGAAACATATTTTAACGGTTGGGGAAATCCAATGTAATTGATCTTACCATCATCTAACCTATCCACCCTAACTTCCTATGTAACTTTCGTGGTCGCTCCCCTTGTTTTGTTTCGACGAGGCTCCAATATGAGATTTTCGATGGAATTCCAAGATTTCACTCTAAACAAGTGCTACTTTGAAAACCTATGACAAGTGATTCTTAGAAAAACTCTAATGGTCCACTTGTTCAAATTTAGGTTCTCTAGGATGAGGCATTTGATTCCACAAATCGTGAAAAGTCTAGCTCGACTCTATAACCTGATTGGAAACTCCTCTTGTTTTGAGTTCACATGAAATCAGCGCAGAAGTCCCTATTGTCACATCCGTAAAACATATATTAACGGGTTGGGGAACGAATGTAATTGATCTTTACCATCATCTAAGCTATCCACCCTAACTTCCTATGTAACTCTCGTATCGCTCCTCTGTTTCTATGACGCAGGCCTAATACACGTAGATTTTCGATGGAATTCCCAAGATTTCACCTAAACAACCGCTACTTCTCAGGCCTATGACAAAGTGATTCTTAGAGAAACACTCTATTGGTCCAATTTGTTCAAATTTAGGCCTCTGGTGAGGCACTTTGATTCCACAACCCAAAAAAAGTCTAGCCTGATTTTATAGCCTGATTGACACACTTCTCTTTGTTTTGAGTTCACATGAAATCAGCGCGAGCAGTCCCTAATGTCACATGCGTAAACATATTTTAACGGTTGGGGGAACGCAATGTACTTTCGATCCTACCATCATCTAACCTTATCCACCCTAACTTCCTATGTACCTTTCTCGTCGCCCCCTTCTTGTTTCTAAGACGAGGTCTAATACGCAGATTTTCTATGGAATTCCAAGATTTCAATCTTAACAAGTGCTACTTTTGAGGCCTATGACAAGTGATTCTAGAAAAAACTCTCTAATGGTCCACTTGTTCAAATTTAGGTTCAATTAGATGAGTAATTGATTCCACAACCGTGAAAAGTCTAACCTCGATTCTATAACCAGATTGGAAACTCCTCATAGTTCATGATGAAATCAGCATAGAAGTCCCTATTGTCACATCCGTAAAACATATATTAACGGGTTGGGGAACTAATGTAATTGATCTTACCATCATCTAAGCTATCCACCCTAACTCCTGTCCTAACTTCGCCAGATCGCTCCCCTTGTTTCTGCATCGTAGGCTCCATTACGTAGATTTTCATGGAATTCCAAGATTTCACTCTAAACAATCAAGTACTTTCAGCCTATGACAAGTGGATTCTTAGAGAAACACTCTATTGGTCCACTTGTTCAAATTTAGGCTCTCTCTCTGTGAGGCACTGATTCCACAACCTAAAAAAGTCTAGCTCGATTCTATAGCCGGATTGGAAACTTCTCTTTGTTTTGAGTTCACGCTGAAATCAGCGTAGCAGACTCCTAATGTCACATGCGTAAACATATATTAACGGTTGGGGAACGCAATGTAATTGATCCTACCATCATCTAACCTATCCACCCTAACTTCCTATGTACCTTTCGTGTCGCTTCCCCTTCTTGTTTCTAGACGTAGGTCGACATACGTAGATTTTTCGATGGAATTCCAAGATTTCACTCTAAACAAGTGCTACTTTGAGGCCTATGACAAGTGATTCTTAGAAAAACTCTCTAATGGTCCACTTGTTCAAATTTAGGTTCTCTAGGGTGAGGCATTTGATTCCACAACCGTCAAAAAGTCTAGCTCGATTCTATAACCGGATTGGAAACTTCTCTTTGTTTTTGAGTTCACGCTGAAATCAGCCAGACAGTCCCTAATGTCACATCCGTAAAACATATATTAACGGTTGGGGAACGCAATGTAATTGATCCTACCATCATCTAACCTATCCACCCTAACTTCCTATGTACCTTTCGTGTCGCTCCCCTTCTTGTTTCTGCACGTAGGCTCCACTACAGTAGATTTTCGATGGAATTCCAAGATTTCACTCTAAACAAGTGCTACTTTGAGGCCTATGACAAGTGATTCTTAGAAAAACTCTCTAATGGTCCACTTGTTCAAATTTAGGTTCTCTAGGGTGAGGCATTTGATTCCACAACCGCCAAAAAAGTCTAGCTCGATTCTATAACCTGATTGGAAACTTCTCTTTTGTTTTGAGTTCACGCTGAAATCAGCGCAAAGCAGTCCCTAATGTCACATCCGTAAAACATATATTAACGGTTGGGGAACGCAATGTAATTGATCCTACCATCATCTAACCTATCCACCCTAACTTCCTATGTACCTTTCGTGTCGCTCCCCTTCTTGTTTCTGAGACGTAGGTCTACTATAGAGATTTTTCGATGGAATTCCAAGATTTCACTCTAAACAAGTGCTACTTTGAGGCCTATGACAAGTGATTCTTAGAAAAAAACTCTCTAATGGTCCACTTGTTCAAATTTAGGTTCTCTAGGGTGAGGCATTTGATTCCACAACCGCGAAAAAAGTCTAGCTCGATTCTATAGCCTGATTGGAAACTTCTCTTTTGTTTTTGAGTTCACGCTGAAATCAGCGCCAGCAGTCCCTAATGTCACATGCGTAAAACATATATTAACGGTTGGGGAACGCAATGTAATTGATCCTACCATCATCTAACCTATCCACCCTCTAACTTCCTATGTACCTTTCGTGTCGCTCCCCTTCTTGTTTCTAGCACGTAGGTCGACATAGAGATTTTTCGATGGAATTCCAAGATTTCACTCTAAACAAGTGCTACTTTGAGGCCTATGACAAGTGATTCTTAGAAAAAACTCTCTAATGGTCCACTTGTTCAAATTTAGGTTCTCTAGGGTGAGGCATTTGATTCCACAACCGCGAAAAAAGTCTAGCTCGATTCTATAACCGGATTGGAAACTTCTCTTTGTTTTTGAGTTCACGCTGAAATCAGCGCCAGAAGTCCCTAATGTCACATCCGTAAAACATATATTAACGGTTGGGGAACGCAATGTAATTGATCCTACCATCATCTAACCTATCCACCCTAACTTCCTATGTACCTTTCGTGTCGCTCCCCTTCTTGTTTCTGCACGTAGGTCTACATACGAGATTTTCGATGGAATTCCCAAGATTTCACTCTAAACAAGTGCTACTTTGAGGCCTATGACAAGTGATTCTTAGAAAAACTCTCTAATGGTCCACTTGTTCAAATTTAGGTTCTCTAGGGTGAGGCATTTGATTCCACAACCGCCAAAAAGTCTAGCTCGATTCTATAACCGGATTGGAAACTTCTCTTTGTTTTGAGTTCACGCTGAAATCAGCGCAGCAAATCCCCTAATGTCACATCCGTAAAACATATATTAACGGTTGGGGAACGCAATGTAATTGATCCTACCATCATCTAACCTATCCACCCTAACTTCCTATGTACCTTTCGTGTCGCTCCCCTTCTTGTTTCTGCACGTAGGTCGACATACGAGATTTTTCGATGGAATTCCAAGATTTCACTCTAAACAAGTGCTACTTTGAGGCCTATGACAAGTGATTCTTAGAAAAAAACTCTCTAATGGTCCACTTGTTCAAATTTAGGCTCTCTAGGGTGAGGCATTTGATTCCACAAACCGCGAAAAAAAGTCTAGCTCGATTCTATAGCCGGATTGGAAACTTCTTTGTTTTTGAGTTCACGCTGAAATCAGCGCAAAGCAAATCCCTAATGTCACATCCGTAAAACATATATTAACGGTTGGGGAACGCAATGTAATTGATCCTACCATCATCTAACCTATCCACCCTAACTTCCTATGTACCTTTCGTGTCGCTCCCTTCTTGTTTTCGAGACGTAGGTCGACATAGAGATTTTCGATGGAATTCCAAGATTTCACTCTAAACAAGTGCTACTTTTGAGGCCTATGACAAGTGATTCTTAGAAAAAAACTCTCTAATGGTCCACTTGTTCAAATTTAGGTTCTCTAGGGTGAGGCATTTGATTCCACAACCGTGAAAAAAGTCTAGCTCGATTCTATAGCCGGATTGGAAACTTCTCTTTGTTTTTGAGTTCACGCTGAAATCAGCGCCAGCAGTCCCTAATGTCACATCCGTAAAACATATATTAACGGTTGGGGAACGCAATGTAATTGATCCTACCATCATCTAACCTATCCACCCTAACTTCCTATGTACCTTTCGTGATCGCTCCCCTTCTTGTTTCTGCACGTAGGTCTATATACGAGATTTTCGATGGAATTCCAAGATTTCACTCTAAACAAGTGCTACTTTGAGGCCTATGACAAGTGATTCTTAGAAAAAAACTCTCTAATGGTCCACTTGTTCAAATTTAGGTTCTCTAGGGTGAGGCATTTGATTCCACAACCGCCAAAAAAAGTCTAGCTCGATTCTATAACCGGATTGGAAACTTCTCTTTGTTTTGAGTTCACGCTGAAATCAGCGCAGCAGTCCCTAATGTCACATCCAGTAAACATATATTAACGGTTGGGGAACGCAATGTAATTGATCCTACCATCATCTAACCTATCCACCCTAACTTCCTATGTACCTTTCGTGTCGCTCCCCTTCTTGTTTCTGGACGTAGGTCTACATACGAGATTTTTCGATGGAATTCCAAGATTTCACTCTAAACAAGTGCTACTTTGAGGCCTATGACAAGTGATTCTTAGAAAAAAACTCTCTAATGGTCCACTTGTTCAAATTTAGGTTCTCTAGGGTGAGGCATTTGATTCCACAACCGCCAAAAAGTCTAGCTCGATTCTATAACCGGATTGGAAACTTCTCTTTGTTTTGAGTTCACGCTGAAATCAGCGCAAAGCAGTCCCTAATGTCACATCCGTAAAACATATATTAACGGTTGGGGAACGCAATGTAATTGATCCTACCATCATCTAACCTATCCACCCTAACTTCCTATGTACCTTTCGTGTCGCTCCCCTTCTTGTTTCAGCACGTAGGCTCGACATACAGAGATTTTCGATGGAATTCCAAGATTTCACTCTAAACAAGTGCTACTTTGAGGCCTATGACAAGTGATTCTTAGAAAAAAACTCTCTAATGGTCCACTTGTTCAAATTTAGGTTCTCTAGGGTGAGGCATTTGATTCCACAACCGCGAAAAAAAGTCTAGCTCGATTCTATAACCGGATTGGAAACTTCTCTTTGTTTTTGAGTTCACGCTGAAATCAGCGCAAAGCAGTCCCTAATGTCACATCCGTAAAACATATATTAACGGTTGGGGAACGCAATGTAATTGATCCTACCATCATCTAACCTATCCACCCTAACTTCCTATGTACCTTTCGTGTCGCTCCCCTTCTTGTTTCTGCACGTAGGTCGACATTACGAGATTTTTCGATGGAATTCCAAGATTTCACTCTAAACAAGTGCTACTTTGAGGCCTATGACAAGTGATTCTTAGAAAAACTCTCTAATGGTCCACTTGTTCAAATTTAGGTTCTCTAGGGTGAGGCATTTGATTCCACAACCGCCAAAAAGTCTAGCTCGATTCTATAGCCGGATTGGAAACTTCTCTTTGTTTTTGAGTTCACGCTGAAATCAGCGCCAGCAGTCCCTAATGTCACATCCGTAAAACATATATTAACGGTTGGGGAACGCAATGTAATTGATCCTACCATCATCTAACCTATCCACCCTAACTTCCTATGTACCTTTCGTGTCGCTCCCCTTCTTGTTTCTGCACGTAGGTCGACATACGAGATTTTTCGATGGAATTCCAAGATTTCACTCTAAACAAGTGCTACTTTGAGGCCTATGACAAGTGATTCTTAGAAAAAAACTCTAATGGTCCACTTGTTCAAATTTAGGTTCTCTAGGGTGAGGCATTTGATTCCACAACTCGCAAAAAAAGTCTAGCTCGATTCTATAGCCGGATTGGAAACTTCTCTTTGTTTTGAGTTCACGCTGAAATCAGCGCCAGCAGTCCCTAATGTCACATGCGTAAAACATATATTAACGGTTGGGGAACGCAATGTAATTGATCCTACCATCATCTAACCTATCCACCCTAACTTCCTATGTACCTTTCGTGTCGCTCCCCTTCTTGTTTCTAGTACGTAGGTCGACATAGAGATTTTTCGATGGAATTCCAAGATTTCACTCTAAACAAGTGCTACTTTGAGGCCTATGACAAGTGATTCTTAGAAAAACTCTCTAATGGTCCACTTGTTCAAATTTAGGTTCTCTAGGGTGAGGCATTTGATTCCACAACCGCAAAAAAGTCTAGCTCGATTCTATAACCGGATTGGAAACTTCTCTTTGTTTTTGAGTTCACGCTGAAATCAGCGCCAGCAGTCCCTAATGTCACATCCAGTAAAACATATATTAACGGGTTGGGGAACGCAATGTAATTGATCCTACCATCATCTAACCTATCCACCCTAACTTCCTATGTACCTTTCGTGTCGCTCCCCTTCTTGTTTTCGCTGACGTAGGTCGACATACGAGATTTTTCGATGGAATTCCAAGATTTCACTCTAAACAAGTGCTACTTTTGAGGCCTATGACAAGTGATTCTTAGAAAAAAACTCTCTAATGGTCCACTTGTTCAAATTTAGGTTCTCTAGGGTGAGGCATTTGATTCCACAACCGCCAAAAAAAGTCTAGCTCGATTCTATAACCGGATTGGAAACTTCTCTTTGTTTTGAGTTCACGCTGAAATCAGCGCCAGCAGTCCCTAATGTCACATCCGTAAAACATATATTAACGGTTGGGGAACGCAATGTAATTGATCCTACCATCATCTAACCTATCCACCCTAACTTCCTATGTACCTTTCGTGTCGCTCCCCTTCTTGTTTCTGCGACGTAGGTCTATTACAGTAGATTTTTCGATGGAATTCCAAGATTTCACTCTAAACAAGTGCTACTTTGAGGCCTATGACAAGTGATTCTTAGAAAAAAACTCTAATGGTCCACTTGTTCAAATTTAGGTTCTCTAGGGTGAGGCATTTGATTCCACAACCGCTAAAAAAAGTCTAGCTCGATTCTATAACCGGATTGGAAACTTCTCTTTGTTTTTGAGTTCACGCTGAAATCAGCGCAAAGCAGTCCCTAATGTCACATCCAGAAACATATATTAACGGTTGGGGAACGCAATGTAATTGATCCTACCATCATCTAACCTATCCACCCTAACTTCCTATGTACCTTTCGTGTCGCTCCCTTCTTGTTTCTGCACGTAGGTCGACTATAGAGATTTTTCGATGGAATTCCAAGATTTCACTCTAAACAAGTGCTACTTTTGAGGCCTATGACAAGTGATTCTTAGAAAAAAACTCTAATGGTCCACTTGTTCAAATTTAGGTTCTCTAGGGTGAGGCATTTGATTCCACAACCGCAAAAAAGTCTAGCTCGATTCTATAGCCGGATTGGAAACTTCTCTTTTGTTTTTGAGTTCACGCTGAAATCAGCGCAAAGCAGTCCCCTAATGTCACATCCGTAAAACATATATTAACGGTTGGGGAACGCAATGTAATTGATCCTACCATCATCTAACCTATCCACCCTAACTTCCTATGTACCTTTCGTGTCGCTCCCTTCTTGTTTCTGCACGTAGGTCGACATACGTAGATTTTCGATGGAATTCCAAGATTTCACTCTAAACAAGTGCTACTTTGAGGCCTATGACAAGTGATTCTTAGAAAAAAACTCTAATGGTCCACTTGTTCAAATTTAGGTTCTCTAGGGTGAGGCATTTGATTCCACAACCGCGAAAAAAAGTCTAGCTCGATTCTATAGCCGGATTGGAAACTTCTCTTTGTTTTTGAGTTCACGCTGAAATCAGCGCAGCAGATCCCTAATGTCACATCCGTAAAACATATATTAACGGTTGGGGAACGCAATGTAATTGATCCTACCATCATCTAACCTATCCACCCTAACTTCCTATGTACCTTTCGTGTCGCTCCCTTCTTGTTTCGTGACGTAGGTCTATTACTAGAGATTTTCGATGGAATTCCAAGATTTCACTCTAAACAAGTGCTACTTTGAGGCCTATGACAAGTGATTCTTAGAAAAAAACTCTAATGGTCCACTTGTTCAAATTTAGGTTCTCTAGGGTGAGGCATTTGATTCCACAACCGCGAAAAAGTCTAGCTCGATTCTATAGCCGGATTGGAAACTTCTCTTTGTTTTGAGTTCACGCTGAAATCAGCGCAACAGTCCCCTAATGTCACATCCGTAAAACATATATTAACGGTTGGGGAACGCAATGTAATTGATCCTACCATCATCTAACCTATCCACCCTAACTTCCTATGTACCTTTCGTGTCGCTCCCCTTCTTGTTTCTGAGACGTAGGTCGACTACAGAGATTTTTCGATGGAATTCCAAGATTTCACTCTAAACAAGTGCTACTTTTGAGGCCTATGACAAGTGATTCTTAGAAAAAAACTCTAATGGTCCACTTGTTCAAATTTAGGTTCTCTAGGGTGAGGCATTTGATTCCACAACCGCAAAAAAAGTCTAGCTCGATTCTATAGCCGGATTGGAAACTTCTCTTTGTTTTGAGTTCACGCTGAAATCAGCGCAAAGCAGTCCCTAATGTCACATCCGTAAAACATATATTAACGGTTGGGGAACGCAATGTAATTGATCCTACCATCATCTAACCTATCCACCCTAACTTCCTATGTACCTTTCGTGTCGCTCCCTTCTTGTTTCGGTACGTAGGTCGACACAGAGATTTTCGATGGAATTCCAAGATTTCACTCTAAACAAGTGCTACTTTGAGGCCTATGACAAGTGATTCTTAGAAAAAAACTCTAATGGTCCACTTGTTCAAATTTAGGTTCTCTAGGGTGAGGCATTTGATTCCACAACCGCAAAAAAGTCTAGCTCGATTCTATAACCGGATTGGAAACTTCTCTTTGTTTTGAGTTCACGCTGAAATCAGCGCCAGCAGTCCCTAATGTCACATGCGTAAAACATATATTAACGGGTTGGGGAACGCAATGTAATTGATCCTACCATCATCTAACCTATCCACCCTAACTTCCTATGTACCTTTCGTGTCGCTCCCCTTCTTGTTTCTGAGACGTAGGTCTACATACAGAGATTTTTCGATGGAATTCCAAGATTTCACTCTAAACAAGTGCTACTTTGAGGCCTATGACAAGTGATTCTTAGAAAAAAACTCTCTAATGGTCCACTTGTTCAAATTTAGGTTCTCTAGGGTGAGGCATTTGATTCCACAACCGCCAAAAAGTCTAGCTCGATTCTATAACCGGATTGGAAACTTCTCTTTTGTTTTTGAGTTCACGCTGAAATCAGCGCCAGCAGTCCCTAATGTCACATGCGTAAAACATATATTAACGGTTGGGGAACGCAATGTAATTGATCCTACCATCATCTAACCTATCCACCCTAACTTCCTATGTACCTTTCGTGTCGCTCCCCTTCTTGTTTTCGAGTACGTAGGTCCATCATAGAGATTTTTCGATGGAATTCCAAGATTTCACTCTAAACAAGTGCTACTTTGAGGCCTATGACAAGTGATTCTTAGAAAAAAACTCTCTAATGGTCCACTTGTTCAAATTTAGGTTCTCTAGGGTGAGGCATTTGATTCCACAACCGCAAAAAGTCTAGCTCGATTCTATAACCGGATTGGAAACTTCTCTTTGTTTTTGAGTTCACGCTGAAATCAGCGCAAGCAGATCCCTAATGTCACATCCGTAAAACATATATTAACGGTTGGGGAACGCAATGTAATTGATCCTACCATCATCTAACCTATCCACCCTAACTTCCTATGTACCTTTCGTGTCGCTCCCCTTCTTGTTTCTGCGACGTAGGTCGACTACAGAGATTTTTCGATGGAATTCCAAGATTTCACTCTAAACAAGTGCTACTTTGAGGCCTATGACAAGTGATTCTTAGAAAAAACTCTAATGGTCCACTTGTTCAAATTTAGGTTCTCTAGGGTGAGGCATTTGATTCCACAACCGCCAAAAAGTCTAGCTCGATTCTATAACCGGATTGGAAACTTCTCTTTGTTTTTGAGTTCACGCTGAAATCAGCGCAAAGCAGTCCCTAATGTCACATCGTAGAAACATATATTAACGGGTTGGGGAACGCAATGTAATTGATCCTACCATCATCTAACCTATCCACCCTAACTTCCTATGTACCTTTCGTGTCGCTCCCCTTCTTGTTTCTGCACGTAGGTCGACATACGTAGATTTTCGATGGAATTCCAAGATTTCACTCTAAACAAGTGCTACTTTTGAGGCCTATGACAAGTGATTCTTAGAAAAAAACTCTCTAATGGTCCACTTGTTCAAATTTAGGTTCTCTAGGGTGAGGCATTTGATTCCACAACCGCCAAAAAAAGTCTAGCTCGATTCTATAACCGGATTGGAAACTTCTCTTTGTTTTGAGTTCACGCTGAAATCAGCGCAAAGCAGTCCCTAATGTCACATCCGTAAAACATATATTAACGGGTTGGGGAACGCAATGTAATTGATCCTACCATCATCTAACCTATCCACCCTAACTTCCTATGTACCTTTCGTGTCGCTCCCTTCTTGTTTCTGCACGTAGGTCGACATAGAGATTTTTCGATGGAATTCCAAGATTTCACTCTAAACAAGTGCTACTTTGAGGCCTATGACAAGTGATTCTTAGAAAAAACTCTCTAATGGTCCACTTGTTCAAATTTAGGTTCTCTAGGGTGAGGCATTTGATTCCACAACCGCAAAAAAGTCTAGCTCGATTCTATAACCGGATTGGAAACTTCTCTTTGTTTTGAGTTCACGCTGAAATCAGCGCAGCAGTCCCTAATGTCACATCCGTAAAACATATATTAACGGTTGGGGAACGCAATGTAATTGATCCTACCATCATCTAACCTATCCACCCTAACTTCCTATGTACCTTTCGTGTCGCTCCCCTTCTTGTTTCTGCGACGTAGGTCGACTACAGAGATTTTTCGATGGAATTCCAAGATTTCACTCTAAACAAGTGCTACTTTTGAGGCCTATGACAAGTGATTCTTAGAAAAAAACCTCTAATGGTCCACTTGTTCAAATTTAGGCTCTCTAGGGTGAGGCATTTGATTCCACAACCGCAAAAAAGTCTAGCTCGATTCTATAGCCGGATTGGAAACTTCTCTTTGTTTTTGAGTTCACGCTGAAATCAGCGCCAGCAGTCCCCTAATGTCACATGCGTAAAACATATATTTAACGGTTGGGGAACGCAATGTAATTGATCCTACCATCATCTAACCTATCCACCCTAACTTCCTATGTACCTTTCGTGTCGCTCCCTTCTTGTTTCGCAGACGTAGGTCTACATAGAGATTTTCGATGGAATTCCAAGATTTCACTCTAAAACAAGTGCTACTTTGAGGCCTATGACAAGTGATTCTTAGGAAAAACTCTCTAATGGTCCACTTGTTCAAATTTAGGTTCTCTAGGGTGAGGCATTTGATTCCACAACCGCCAAAAAAAGTCTAGCTCGATTCTATAACCGGATTGGAAACTTCTTTTGTTTTTGAGTTCACGCTGAAATCAGCGCAAAGCAGTCCCTAAATGTCACATGCGTAAAACATATATTAACGGTTGGGGTAACGCAATGTAATTGATCCTACCATCATCTAACCTATCCACCCTAACTTCCTATGTACCTTTCGTGTCGCTCCCTTCTTGTTTCGTAGACGTAGATCGACATAGAGATTTTCGATGGAATTCCAAGATTTCACTCTAAACAAGTGCTACTTTGAGGCCTATGACAAGTGATTCTTAGAAAAAAACTCTCTAATGGTCCACTTGTTCAAATTTAGGTTCTCTAGGGTGAGGCATTTGATTCCACAACCGCCAAAAAAGTCTAGCTCGATTCTATAACCGGATTGGAAACTTCTCTTTGTTTTGAGTTCACGCTGAAATCAGCGCAGCAAATTCCCTAATGTCACATCCGTAAAAACATATATTAACGGTTGGGGAACGCAATGTAATTGATCCTACCATCATCTAACCTATCCACCCTAACTTCCTATGTACCTTTCGTGTCGCTCCCTTCTTGTTTCGCACGTAGGTCGACTACGTAGATTTTTCGATGGAATTCCAAGATTTCACTCTAAACAAGTGCTACTTTGAGGCCTATGACAAGTGATTCTTAGAAAAAAACTCTCTAATGGTCCACTTGTTCAAATTTAGGCTCTCTAGGGTGAGGCACTTTGATTCCACAACCGCAAAAAAAGTCTAGCTCGATTCTATAGCCTGATTGGAAACTTCTCTTTGTTTTTGAGTTCACGCTGAAATCAACGCTAGCAGTCCCTAATGTCACATGCGTAAAACATATATTTAACGGTTGGGGAACGCAATGTAATTGATCCTACCATCATCTAACCTATCCACCCTAACTTCCTATGTACCTTTCGTGTCGCTCCCTTCTTGTTTCTGCACGTAGGTCGCATATAGAGATTTTTCGATGGAATTCCAAGATTTCACTCTAAACAAGTGCTACTTTTGAGGCCTATGACAAGTGATTCTTAGAAAAAACACTCTAATCGGGTCCACTTGTTCAAATTTAGGCTCTCTAGGGTGAGGCACTTGATTCCACAAATCGCTAAAAAAAGTCTAGCTCGATTCTATAGCCGGATTGGACACTTCTCTTTGTTTTGAGTTCACGCTGAAATCAACGCCAACAGTCCCTAATGTCACATCCGTAAAACATATATTAACGGTTGGGGTAACGCAATGTAATTGATCCTACCATCATCTAACCTATCCACCCTAACTTCCTATGTACCTTTCGTGATCGCTCCCTTCTTGTTTCTGAGACGTAGGTCGACTATAGAGATTTTTCGATGGAATTCCAAGATTTCACTCTAAACAAGTGCTACTTTGAGGCCTATGACAAGTGATTCTTAGAAAAAAACTCTCTAATGGTCCACTTGTTCAAATTTAGGCTCTCTAGGGTGAGGCATTTGATTCCACAACCGCCAAAAAGTCTAGCTCGATTCTATAACCGGATTGGAAACTTCTCTTTGTTTTGAGTTCACGCTGAAATCAGCGCAGCAGTCCCTAAATGTCACATGCAGTAAAACATATATTAACGGTTGGGGTAACGCAATGTAATTGATCCTACCATCATCTAACCTATCCACCCTAACTTCCTATGTACCTTTCGTGTCGCTCCCCTTCTTGTTTCTGAGACGTAGGTCATACATAGAGATTTTTCGATGGAATTCCAAGATTTCACTCTAAACAAGTGCTACTTTGAGGCCTATGACAAGTGATTCTTAGAAAAACACTCTAATGGTCCACTTGTTCAAATTTAGGTTCTCTAGGGTGAGGCATTTGATTCCACAAACCGCAAAAAAGTCTAGCTCGATTCTATAGCCGGATTGGAAACTTCTCTTTGTTTTGAGTTCACGCTGAAATCAACGCCAGCAGTCCCTAATGTCACATGCGTAAAAACATATATTTAACGGTTGGGGAACGCAATGTAATTGATCCTACCATCATCTAACCTATCCACCCTAACTTCCTATGTACCTTTCGTGTCGCTCCCCTTCTTGTTTCTGCACGTAGGTCCATTACGTAGATTTTTCGATGGAATTCCAAGATTTCACTCTAAAACAAGTGCTACTTTGAGGCCTATGACAAGTGATTCTTAGAAAAACACTCTAATGGTCCACTTGTTCAAATTTAGGCTCTCTAGGGTGAGGCATTTGATTCCACAACCGCAAAAAAGTCTAGCTCGATTCTATAGCCGGATTGGACACTTCTCTTTGTTTTGAGTTCACGCTGAAATCAACGCCAGCAGTCCCTAAATGTCACATCCGTAAAACATATATTAACGGTTGGGGTAACGCAATGTAATTGATCCTACCATCATCTAACCTATCCACCCTAACTTCCTATGTACCTTTCGTGATCGCTCCCTTCTTGTTTCGCAGACGTAGGTCTACTATAGAGATTTTTCGATGGAATTCCAAGATTTCACTCTAAACAAGTGCTACTTTTGAGGCCTATGACAAGTGATTCTTAGAAAAACTCTCTAATGGTCCACTTGTTCAAATTTAGGCTCTCAGGGTGAGGCACTTTGATTCCACAACCGCCAAAAAAGTCTAGCTCGATTCTATAACCTGATTGGAAACTTCTCTTTGTTTTGAGTTCACGCTGAAATCAGCGCAAAGCAGTCCCTAAATGTCACATGCGTAAAACATATATTAACGGTTGGGGAACGCAATGTAATTGATCCTACCATCATCTAACCTATCCACCTCTAACTTCCTATGTACCTTTCGTGTCGCTCCCTTCTTGTTTCGCAGACGTAGGTCGACTATAGAGATTTGTCGATGGAATTCCAAGATTTCACTCTAAACAAGTGCTACTTTGAGGCCTATGACAAGTGATTCTTAGAAAAAAACTCTCTAATGGTCCACTTGTTCAAATTTAGGTTCTCTAGGGTGAGGCATTTGATTCCACAACCGCCAAAAAAAGTCTAGCTCAATTCTATAACCGGATTGGAAACTTCTCTTTTGTTTTTGAGTTCACGCTGAAATCAGCGCAAAGCAGTCCCTAATGTCACATGCGTAAAACATATTTTAACGGGTTGGGGAACGCAATGTAATTGATCCTACCATCATCTAACCTATCCACCCTAACTTCCTATGTACCTTTCGTGTCGCTCCCTTCTTGTTTCTGCAGTACGTAGGTCTCATTACGTAGATTTTTCGATGGAATTCCAAGATTTCACTCTAAACAAGTGCTACTTTGAGGCCTCATGACAAGTGATTCTTAGAAAAAAACTCTAATGGTCCACTTGTTCAAATTTAGGTTCTCTAGGGTGAGGCATTTGATTCCACAACCGCGAAAAAGTCTAGCTCGATTCTATAACCGGATTGGAAACTTTCTCTTTGTTTTTGAGTTCACGCTCGAAATCAGCGCAGCAAATTCCCTAATGTCACATGCGTAAAACATATATTAACGGATGGGGAACGCAATGTAATTGATCCTACCATCATCTAACCTATCCACCCTAACTTCCTATGTACCTTTCGTGTCGCTCCCTTCTTGTTTCTGCGACGTAGGCTCTATTACAGAGATTTTCGATGGAATTCTAAGATTTCACTCTAAACAAGTGCTACTTTTGAGGCCTATGACAAGTGATTCTTAGAAAAAAACTCTCTAATGGTCCACTTGTTCAAATTTAGGTTCTCTAGGGTGAGGCATTTTGATTCCACAACCGCCAAGAAAGTCTAGCTCGATTCTATAACCGGATTGGAAACTTCTCTTTGTTTTTGAGTTCACGCTGAAATCAGCGCAGCAAAATTCCCTAATGTCACATCCGTAAAACATATATTAACGGTTGGGGAACGCAATGTAATTGATCCTACCATCATCTAACCTATCCACCCTAACTTCCTATGTAACCTTTCGTGTCGCTCCCCTTCTTGTTTCGCAGACGTAGGCTCCATTACAGTAGATTTTCGATGGAATTCCAAGATTTCACTCTAAACAAGTGCTACTTTGAGGCCTATGACAAGTGATTCTTAGAAAAAAACACTCTAATCGGTCCACTTGTTCAAATCTAGGCTCTCTAGGGTGAGGCATTTGATTCCACAACCGCCAAAAAAAGTCTAGCTCGATTCTATAGCCGGATTGGACACTTCTCTTTGTTTTGAGTTCACGCTGAAATCAGCGCCAGCAGTCCCCTAATGTCACATGCGTAAAACATATTTTAACGGTTGGGGAACGCAATGTAATTGATCCTACCATCATCTAACCTATCCACCCTAACTTCCTATGTACCTTTCGTGTCGCTCCCTTCTTGTTTCAGCACGTAGGTCGACTATAGAGATTTTCGATGGAATTCCAAGATTTCACTCTAAACAAGTGCTACTTTGAGGCCTATGACAAGTGATTCTTAGGAAAAACCTCTAATGGTCCACTTGTTCAAATTTAGGTTCTCTAGGGTGAGGCACTTTGATTCCACAACCGCCAAAAAAGTCTAGCTCGATTCTATAACCTGGATTGGAAACTTCTCTTTTGTTTTTGAGTTCACGCTGAAATCAGCGCAGCAAATTCCCAAATGTCACATGCGTAAACATATATTAACGGTTGGGGTAACGCAATGTAATTGATCCTACCATCATCTAACCTATCCACCCTAACTTCCTATGTACCTTTCGTGGTCGCTCCCTTCTTGTTTCTGAGACGTAGGTCGACATACGAGATTTTCGATGGAATTCCAAGATTTCACTCTAAACAAGTGCTACTTTGAGGCCTATGACAAGTGATTCTTAGAAAAAAACTCTCTAATGGTCCACTTGTTCAAATTTAGGTTCTCTAGGGTGAGGCATTTGATTCCACAACCGCGAAAAAAGTCTAGCTCGATTCTATAACCGGATTGGAAACTTTCTCTTTGTTTTTGAGTTCACGCTGAAATCAGCGCAAAGCAGTCCCTAATGTCACATGCAGTAAAACATATATTTAACGGGTTGGGGAACGCAATGTAATTGATCCTACCATCATCTAACCTATCCACCCTAACTTCCTATGTACCTTTCGTGTCGCTCCCTTCTTGTTTCTGCACGTAGGTCGACATACGAGATTTTTCGATGGAATTCCAAGATTTCACTCTAAACAAGTGCTACTTTGAGGCCTATGACAAGTGATTCTTAGAAAAAAACTCTCTAATGGTCCACTTGTTCAAATTTAGGTTCTCTAGGGTGAGGCATTTGATTCCACAACCGCGAAAAAAAGTCTAGCTCGATTCTATAACCGGATTGGAAACTTTCTCTTTGTTTTTGAGTTCACGCTGAAATCAGCGCAAAGCAGTCCCTAATGTCACATCCGTAAAAACATATATTAACGGTTGGGGAACGCAATGTAATTGATCCTACCATCATCTAACCTATCCACCCTAACTTCCTATGTAACTTTCGTGTCGCTCCCTTCTTGTTTCTGAGACGTAGGCTCGACATACGTAGATTTTCGATGGAATTCCAAGATTTCACTCTAAACAAGTGCTACTTTGAGGCCTATGACAAGTGATTCTTAGAAAAAAACACTCTAATCGGTCCACTTGTTCAAATTTAGGCTCTCTAGGGTGAGGCATTTGATTCCACAACCAGCAAAAAAGTCTAGCTCGATTCTATAGCCGGATTGGACACTTCTCTTTGTTTTGAGTTCACGCTGAAATCAACGCCACCAGTCCCTAATGTCACATGCGTAAAACATATATGAACGGTTGGGGAACGCAATGTAATTGATCCTACCATCATCTAACCTATCCACCCTAACTTCCTATGTACCTTTCGTGTCGCTCCCTTCTTGTTTCTGCACGTAGGTCGACTACAGAGATTTTCGATGGAATTCCAAGATTTCACTCTAAACAAGTGCTACTTTTGAGGCCTATGACAAGTGATTCTTAGAAAAAAACACTCTAATCGGGTCCACTTGTTCAAATTTAGGCTCTCTCGGGTGAGGCATTTGATTCCACAACCGCAAAAAAGTCTAGCTCGATTCTATAGCCGGATTGGACACTTCTCTTTGTTTTGAGTTCACGCTGAAATCAGCGCAAAGCAGTCCCTAAATGTCACATCCGTAGAAACATATATTAACGGTTGGGGAACGCAATGTAATTGATCCTACCATCATCTAACCTATCCACCCTAACTTCCTATGTACCTTTCGGGTCGCTCCCTTCATGTTTCAAGCACGTAGGTCGACTATAGAGATTTTCGATGGAATTCCAAGATTTCACTCTAAACAAGTGCTACTTTGAGGCCTATGGCAAGTGATTCTTAGAAAAAAACTCTCTAATGGTCCACTTGTTCAAATTTAGGTTCTCTAGGGATGAGGCATTTGATTCCACAACCGCGAAAAAAGTCTAGCTCGATTCTATAACCGGATTGGAAATTTCTCTTTGTTTTTGAGTTCACGCTGAAATCAGCGCAGCAGATCCCTATATGTCACATCCAAAAACATATATTAACGGTTGGGGAAACGCAATGTAATTGATCTTACCATCATCTAACCTATCCACCCTAACTTCCTATGTAACTTTCGTGTCGCTCCCTTCTTGTTTCTGCGACGTAGGTCTACATTACGTAGATTTTTCGATGGAATTCCCAAGATTTCACTCTAAACAAGTGCTACTTTGAGGCCTATGACAAGTGATTCTTAGAAAAAAACTCTAATGGTCCACTTGTTCAAATTTAGGTTCTCTAGGGTGAGGCATTTGATTCCACAACCGCCAAAAAAAGTCTAGCTCAATTCTATAACCGGATTGGAAACTTCTCTTTGTTTTGAGTTCACGCTGAAATCAGCGAAAGCAGATCCCTAATGTCACATGCGTAAAACATATTTTAACGGGTTGGGGAACGCAATGTAATTGATCCTACCATCATCTAACCTATCCACCCTAACTTCCTATGTACCTTTCGTGTCGCTCCCTTCTTGTTTCTGCATCGTAGGTCGACATAGTAGATTTTTCGATGGAATTCCAAGATTTCACTCTAAACAAGTGCTACTTTGAGGCCTATGACAAGTGATTCTTAGAAAAAAACTCTAATGGTCCACTTGTTCAAATTTAGGTTCTCTAGGGTGAGGCATTTGATTCCACAACCGCGAAAAAGTCTAGCTCGATTCTATAACCGGATTGGAAACTTCTCTTTGTTTTGAGTTCACGCTGAAATCAGCGCTAGAAGTCCCTAATGTCACATCCGTAAACATATATTAACGGTTGGGGAACGCAATGTAATTGATCCTACCATCATCTAACCTATCCACCCTAACTTCCTATGTACCTTTCGTGATCGCTCCCTTCTTGTTTCTGCACGTAGGTCGACATACGTAGATTTTCGATGGAATTCCAAGATTTCACTCTAAACAAGTGCTACTTTTGAGGCCTATGACAAGTGATTCATAGAAAAACTCTAATGGTCCACTTTTTTCAAATTTAGGTTCTTAGGTGAGGCATTTGATTCCACAACCGCCAAAAAGACTAGCCTCATTCTATAGGTCGGATTAAAAGTCTCTTTTGTTTTGAGTTCACAATAAATCAAGCGCGACTTCCTAATGTCAAGCAACCGTAAACATATATTAACGGGTTAAACGTGCGAATGTAATTGATCCTACCATCATCTAACCTATCTAATTCTAACTTTCCTATGTACCTTTCTATGCGCTCCCCTTCTTAGTTTCGGGTAACGTAGGTCCATTATATAAAGATTTTCGGAAGGAATTCCAAGATTTCACTCTAAACAAGTGCTACTTTTGAGGCCTATCACAAGTGATTCAGAAAAATCTCTAATGGTCCATACTTTTCAAATTTAGGATCCCTTTCAAGGTGTGAGGCAATTTGATTCCACAAATACCAAAAAGTCTAGCCTTCCGACTTATTGCCGGATTGGAAAAAGTTCTTGTTTGAGTTCACAGCTAAAATTAGCAAATGTTAAATTCCTAATGTCACATCCAGAAACATATATTAACGGTTCGAACGAATGTAATTGATCCTCTACCATCATCTAACCTATCCAACTCCAACTTCCAATGTACCTTTCAGGTCGCTCTCTTCTTGTTTCTAAGTATGTATTCTATGATAGAGAGATTTTTGATGAATCCCAAGATTTCACTCTAAACAAGTGCTACTTTGAGGCCTATGACAAGGGGATTCTTAGAAAAACTCTCTAATCATTCACTTCTTCAAATTTTAGGTTATCTTGGGTGAGGCATTTGAATCCACAACCGTATAAAAAGACTAGCTCCTCGACTTAGTAGCCGGACTAGAAAGTTCTCTTTTGTTTGAGTTCACAATAAATCATGAGGTCCCTAATGTCACATCTTTAAAACATATATTAACGGGTTAGAACCCAATGTAATTGATCCTACCATCATTCAACTAACCTATCTAATTTAACTTTCTATGTACCTTCGTGTCGCTGTTCCCTCTTTTGTTTCGGTACTTAGGGTCCATTATGATTTTTTGATGGAATTCCAAGATTTCAGCCTAAAAAGTGCTACTACTGAGGCCTAAGTGACAAGTGATTCTTAGAAAAAAACTCTCTAATGGTCCACTTCTTTCAAATTTAGGTTCTCTAGGTGAGTGTATTTGATTCTACAACCACAAAAAAGTCTAGCTCGATTCTAGAGCCGATTAGAAAGTTCTCTTTGTTTTGAGTTCACGCCGGAAATCACGCCAGAATCCCAAATGTCACATCCGGAAACATATATTAACGTTGGGGAACCCAATGTAATTGATCCTACCATCATCTAACCCATCCACCCTAACTTCCTATGTACCTTTCGTGGTCGCTCCTTCTTGTTTCCAAGACGTAGGCTCCATTATAGAGATTTTCGGCGGAATTCCAAGATTTCACTCTAAACAAGTGCTACTTTGAGGCCTATGATAAGTGATTCTAGAAAAAATGGTCCACTTCTTCAATGGTCCATTTAATTTGATTCCAAATTTAGGATTCTATAGCCTCATTTAGGTGAGGAACATATATTAACGTTTGATTGATCCTACAACCCTATCCACCCCTAAAAAGACGTATTCCACGCACGTCACATAGAGATTTTCGATGGAATTCCAAGATTTCACCTGGATTTGAGTCCTATCACAAGTGATTCTTAAAACTTAATGGTCCACTTCTTTCCAAATTTAGGTTCTCTTAGGGTGAAATTCACAACCGCCAAAAAAAGTCTACTCTTATATGTTGGAAAGTTTCATTTGAGTTCCTAAACATATATTAACGGTTGGGGAACCCAATGTAATTGATCCTACCATCATCTAACCCTATCCATCCTAACTTCCTATGTGTACCTTTCAGGTCGCTCCCCTTCTTGTTTCTAGTTATAGGCCTCCATAGAGATTTTCGATGGAATTCCAAGATTTCCACTCAAAACAAGTGCTACTTGAGGCCTATGACAAGTGATTCATAGAAAAACTCTAATGGTCCACTTCTTTCAAATTTAGGTTCTCTAGGTGAGGCATTTAATTTGATTCCACAAATCGCCAAAAAAGTCTAGCTCGATTCTATAGCCGATTGGAATGTTCACTTTGTTTTGAGTTCACAATGTAAATCAGCCAAAGAAATTCCTAATGTGACATCTTAAAACATATTAATGCTGGGGGAACGTGATGTAATTGATCCTACCATCATTCAACCTATCCAGCGTAACTTCCTATGTACCCAACGTGTCGCCCTTGTTGTTTCGGCACGAGGTCATTACATAGAGATTTTTTGAGGAATTCCAAGATTTCAGCCAAAAACAAGTGCTACTTTTGAGGCCTATAACAAGTGATTCTTAGAAAAAAACTCTAATAGGTCCACTTTTCAAATTTAGGTTCTCTAGGGTGAGGCATTTGATTCCACAACCGCCAAAAAAAGTCTAGCTCGATCTTCTATAGCCTGAATAAGTTCTCTTTTGTTTTGAGTTCACGTTGAAATCAGAAAGAGCCCCAATGTCACATCCAAACATATATTAACGGTTGGGGAACCCAATGTAATTGATCCTACCATCATTCAACCTATCCACCCTAACTTCCTATGTACCTTTCGTGTCGTTCCCTTCTTGTTTCGCACGTAGGCTCGACATAGAGATTTTTGATGGAATTCCAAGATTTCACCTAAAACAAGTGCTACTTTGAGGCCTATGACAAGAGATTCTTAGAAAAACTCTAATGGTCCAATTTCTTCAAATTTAGGTTCTCTTAGGGTGAGGCATTTCATTTTGATTCCACAACCATGAAAAAGACTAGCTCGATTCTATAGCCGGATTGGAAAGTTCTCTTTGTTTTTGAGTTCGCAAAATTAGCAAGACTCCCCTAATGTCACATCCGTAAAACATATATTTCAATCTGGGGAACGCAATGTAATTGATCCTACTATCATCTAACCTATCCAACCTAACTTTCTATGTACCTTTCGTCGCCCCCTTCTTGTTTCGGTACGTAGGTCGACATAGAGATTTTTGATGGAATTCCAAGATTTCACTCTAAACAAGTGCTACTTTTTGAGGCCTATGACAAGTGATTCTTACAAAAACTCTCTAATCATCCACTTCTTCAAATTTAGGTTCTCTAGGGTGAGGCATTTGATTCCACAACCGCCAAAAAAGTCTAGCTCGATTCTATAGCCGGACTAGAAAGTTCTCTTTGTTTTGAGTTCGCTACTTGAAATCAACAACCAGCCCCTAATGTCACATCCGTAAAACATATATTAACGGTTGGGGAACCCAATGTAATTGATCCTACCATCATCTAACCTATCCACCCTAACTTCGTATGTACCTTTCGTATCCCCCTTCTTGTTTCTAATTTCTAGGCTCCATAGAGAGATTTTGATGGAATTCCAAGATTTCAGCCAAACAATTGCTACTTTGAGGCCTATGACAAGTGATTCTTGGAAAAACTCTCTAATGGTCCACTTCTTCAAATTTAGGTTCTAGGGTGAGGCATTTGATTCTACAACCGCCAAAAGTCTAGCTCGATTCTATAGCCGAATGGAAAGTTCTCTTTGTTTTGAGTTCACTATTTGAAATCACGCCAAAGAGGTCCCTAATGTCACATCTAGAAACATATATTAACGGTTGGGGGAACCCAATGTAATTGATCCTACCATCATATAACCTATCCACCCTAACTTTCTATGTACCTTTCGTGTCGCTCCCCTTCTTGTTTCTAAGGCATTATAGGGCCCACATAGAGATTTTCGATGGAATTCCAAGATTTCACTCTAAACAAGTGCTACTTTGAGGCCTATGACAAGTGATTCATAGAAAACTCTAATGGTCCACTTCTTCAAATTTAGGTTCTCTAGGGTGAGATTTATTTGATTCCACAAATCGAAAAAAGTCTAGCTCGATTCTATAGCCGGATTAAAAGTTCACTTTGTTTTGAGTTCGCGCTGAAATCACAAGCAAGCCGCACTCCCTAATGTCAAATCCTAAACATATATTAATCCAAGTTGGGGAACGTGATGTAATTGATCCTACCATCATCTAACCTATCCACCCTAACTTCCTCTATGTACCTAACGTGTCGCTCCCCTTCTTGTTTCTAGACGTAGGCTCTACATAGAGATTTTCGATGGAATTCCAAGATTTCACTCTAAACAAGTGCTACTTTGAGGCCTATAACAAGTGATTATTAGAAAAAAACTCTAATGGTCCACTTCTTCAAATTTAGGATCTCAAGGTGAGGCATTTAATTTGGATTCCACAACCGCCAAAAAGTCTAGCTCGATTCTATAGCCGGATTGGAATGTTCACTTTGTTTTTGAGTTCGCTACCAAATCAAATACGCCAGCCCCTAATGTCAAATCCAAAACATATATTAACGGTTTGGGAATGCAAATGTAATGTATCCTACCATCATCTAACCTATCCACCCTAACTGTATGTACCTATCGTGGTCGCTCCCTTCTTGTTTCTGCACGTTAGGCTCGCATATAGAGATTTTCGATGGAATTCCAAGATTTCACTCAAAACAAGTGCTACTTTGAGGCCTATAACAAGTGATTCTTAGAAAAACTCTAATGGTCCACTTCTTCAAATTTAGGATCTCAAGGGGTGTGGCATTTCATTCCACAACCGCCAAAAAGTCTAGCTCGGTTCTATAGCGGGATTGGAAAGTTCTCTTTGTTTTGAGTTCGCGCTGAAATTAGCAACAACAGTCCCTAATGCCACATCCAGAAACATATATTAACGGTTGGGGAACGCAATGTAATTGATCCTACCATCATCTAACCTATCCAACCTAACTTCCTATGTACCTTTCGTGTCGCTCCCCTTCTTGTTTTGGTGATATAGGTCGACATAGAGATTTTTGATGGAATTCCAAGATTTCACTCTAAACAAGTGCTACTTTGAGGCCTATAACAAGTGATTATTAGAAAAACTCTCTAATGGTTCAAAATTTAGGTTCTCAAGGTGAGGCATTTCATTCCACAACCGCCAAAAAGTCTAGCTCGATTCTATAGCCGATTGGAATGTTCACTTTGTTTTGAGTTCGCGCTGAAATCACCGCCGCCAGCTCCTAATGTCAAATCCAAACATATATTAACGGTTGGGGAACCCAATGTAATTGATCCTACCATCATCTAACCTATCGACCCTAACTTCGTATGTACCTATCGTGTCGCTCCCTTCTTGTTTCTAAACGTAGGTCGACATAGAGATTTTCAAGGAATTCCAAGATTTCACTCTAAACAAGTGCTACTTTGAGGCCTATAACAAGTGATTCTTAGAAAAAACTCTCTAATGGTCCACTTCTTCAAATTTAGGATCTCAAGGGTGTGGCATTTCATTCCACAACCGCCAAAAAGTCTAGCTCGGTTCTATAGCGGGATTGAAAAGTTCTCTTTGTTTTGAGTTCAAGGAATTCGGCTGAAATTAGCAACAACATCCCTAAATGTCACATCCGAAAACATATATTAACGCGGTTGGGGAACGCAATGTAATTGATCCTACCATCATCTAACCTATCCAACCTAACTTCCTATGTACCTTTCGTGTCGCCCCTTCTTGTTTTGCAGACGTAGCTCGACATAGAGATTTTTGATGGAATTCCAAGATTTCACTCTAAACAAGTGCTACTTTGAGGCCTATGACAAGTGACTCTTAGAAAAACTCTCTAATCATTCACTTTTCAAATTTAGGTTCTCTAGGGTGAGGCATTTGAATCCACAACCGCGAAAAAGACTAGCTCGATTCTATAGCCGGACTAGAAAGTTCTCTTTGTTTTGAGTTCGCAATGAAATCGGCAACAACAAATCCCTAATGTCACATCCAGAAACATATATTAACGGTTGGGGAACCCAATGTAATTGATCCTACCATCATCTAACCTATCCACCGTAACTTCCTATGTACCTTTCGTGCCGTTCGCCTTCTTGTTTCGGTACGTAGGTCGACATAGACATTTTTGATGGAATTCCAAGATTTCAGCCTAAACAATTGCTACTTTGAGGCCTATGACAAGTGATTCTTGGAAAAAACTCTCTAATGGTCCACTTCTTCAAATTTAGGTTCTCTAGGTGAGGCATTTGATTCTACAACCGTGAAAAAGACTAGCTCGATTCTATAGCCGGAATAAAAGTTCTCTTTGTTTTGAGTTCGCGCTGAAATCAACGCCAGCACTCCCTAATGTCACATCCAGAAACATATATTAACGGTTGGGGAACGCAATGTAATTGATCCTACCATCATATAACCTATCCACCCTAACTTCCTATGTACCTTTCGTGTCGTTCCCCTTCTTGTTTCGGTACGTAGGTCGACATAGAGATTTTCGATGGAATTCCAAGATTTCACTCTAAACAAGTGCTACTTTGAGGCCTATCACAAGTGATTCATAGAAAAACTCTCTAATGGTCCACTTCTTCAAATTTAGGTTCTCTAGGGTGAGGCATTTAATTTGATTCCACAACTGCCAAAAAGTCTAGCTCGATTCTATAGCCGGATTGGAATGTTCACTTTGTTTTGAGTTCGCGCTGAAATCAGCGCCAGCAGTCCCTAATGTCAAATCCAGAAACATATATTAACGGTTGGGGAACGTGATGTAATTGATCCTACCATCATCTAACCTATCGGCCCTAACTTCGTATGTACCTAACGTGTCGTTCCCCTTCTTGTTTCGGTACGTAGGTCGACATAGAGATTTTCGAAGGAATTCCAAGATTTCACTCTAAACAAGTGCTACTTTGAGGCCTATAACAAGTGATTATTAGAAAAACTCTCTAATGGTCCAATTCTTCAAATTTAGGATCTCAAGGGTGAGGCATTTCATTCCACAACTGCCAAAAAGTCTAGCTCGATTCTATAGCCGGATTGGAATGTTCACTTTGTTTTGAGTTCACAATGAAATCGCCGCACAATCCCTAATGTCAAATCCAGAAACATATATTAACGGTTGGGGAATGCAATGTAATTGATCCTACCATCATCTAACCTATCGACCCTAACTTCGTATGTACCTATCGTGTCGTTCCCCTTCTTGTTTCGGTACGTAGGTCGACATAGAGATTTTCGAAGGAATTCCAAGATTTCACTGTAAACAAGTGCTACTTTGAGGCCTATAACAAGTGATTCTTAGAAAAACTCTCTAATGGTCCACTTCTTCAAATTTAGGATCTCAAGGGTGTGGCATTTCATTCCACAACTGCCAAAAAGTCTAGCTCGGTTCTATAGCGGGATTGGAAAGTTCTCTTTGTTTTGAGTTCGCGCTGAAATTAGCAACAACAGTCCCTAATGTCACATCCAGAAACATATATTAACGGTTGGGGAACGCAATGTAATTGATCCTACCATCATCTAACCTATCCAACCTAACTTCCTATGTACCTTTCGTGTCGTTCCCCTTCTTGTTTCGGTACGTAGCTCGACATAGAGATTTTTGATGGAATTCCAAGATTTCACTCTAAACAAGTGCTACTTTGAGGCCTATGACAAGTGATTCTTAGAAAAACTCTCTAATCATTCACTTCTTCAAATTTAGGTTCTCTAGGGTGAGGCATTTGAATCCACAACCGCGAAAAAGACTAGCTCGATTCTATAGCCGGACTAGAAAGTTCTCTTTGTTTTGAGTTCACAAATTAATCGCCAAAGAATCCCCTAATGTCACATCCGTAAACATATATTAACGGTTGGGGAACCCAATGTAATTGATCCTACCATCATCTAGCCTATCCACCCTAACTTCCTATGTACCTTTCGTGCCGCTCCCTTCTTGTTTCGGTGCGTGAGGTCCAACATAGAGATTTTTGATGGAATTCCAAGATTTCACTCCTAAACAAGTGCTACTTTGAGGCCTATGACAAGTGATTCTTAGAAAAAACTCTCAAATGGTCCACTTCTTCAAATTTAGGTTCTCTAGGTGAGGCATTTGATTCTACAACCGTGAAAAAGACTAGCTCGATTCTATAGCCGAATAAAAGTTCTCTTTGTTTGAGTTCACAATAAATCAGCGCCACTCCCCCTAATGTCACATCCGTAAACATATATTAACGGTTGGGGAACGCAATGTAATTGATCCTACCATCATATAACCTATCCACCCTAACTTCCTATATACCTTTCGGCTCGTTCCCCTTCTTGTTTCGGTACGTAGCTCGACATAGAGATTTTCGATGGAATTCCAAGATTTCACTCTAAACAAGTCCTACTTTGAGGCCTATGACAAGTGATTCATAGAAAAACTCTCTAATGGTCCACTTCTTCAAATTTAGGTTCTCTAGGGTGAGACATTTAATTTGATTCCACAACTGCCAAAAAGTCTAGCTCGATTCTATAGCCGGATTGGAAAGTTCTCTTTGTTTTGAGTTCATCTGAAAAATCATGTACAAATAGTCCCTAATGTCACATCTAGAAACCTATATTAACGGTTGGGGAACCCAAATGTAATTGATCCTACCATCATCTAACCTATCCACCCCAACTTCCTATGTACCTTTCGTGCCGCTCCCCTTCTTGTTTCGGATCTTGTTTCGTAGGTCGACATAGAGATTTTTGATGGAATTCCAAGATTTCAAAATTAAACAAGTGCTACTTTGAGGCCTATGACAAGTGATTCTTAGAAAAAACTCTCTAATGGTCCACTTCTTCAAATTTAGGTTCTCTAGGTGAGGCATTTGATTCTACAACCGTGAAAAAGACTAGCTCGATTCTATAGCCGGAATAAAAGTTCTCTTTGTTTTGAGTTCGCGCTGAAATCAACGCCAGCACTCCCTAATGTCACATCCAGAAACATATATTAACGGTTGGGGAACGCAATGTAATTGATCCTACCATCATATAACCTATCCACCCTAACTTCCTATGTACCTTTCGGTCGCTCCCTTCTTGTTTGTTTGGTGACGTAGGTCGACATAGAGATTTTCGAAGGTATTCCAAGATTTCACTCTAAACAAGTGCTACTTTGAGGCCAATAACAACTGATTCTTAGAAAAACTCTCTAATGGTCCACTTCTTCAAATTTAGGATCTCAAGGGTGAGGCATTTCATTCCACAACTACAAAAAAGTCTAGCTCGATTCTATTGCCGGATTGGAAAGTTCTCTTTGTTTTGAGTTCGCGCTGAAATTAGCAACAGCAGTCCCTAATGTCACATCCAGAAACATATATTAACGGTTGGGGAACGCAATGTAATTGATCCTACCATCATCTAACCTATCCAACCTAACTTCCTATGTACCTTTCGTGTCGTTCCCCTTCTTGTTTCGGTACGTAGCTCGACATAGAGATTTTTGATGGAATTCCAAGATTTCACTCTAAACAAGTGCTACTTTGAGGCCTATGACAAGTGATTCTTAGAAAAACTCTCTAGTCGTTCACTTCTTCAAATTTAGGTTATCTTGGGTGAGGCATTTGAATCCACAACCACGAAAAAGACTAGCTCGATTCTATAGCCGGACTAGAAAGTTCTCTTTGTTTTGAGTTCACACAAATCATAACCAGGTCCCTAATGTCACATCCAAACATATATTAACGGTTGGGGAACCAATGTAATTGATCCTACCATCATCTAACCTATCCACCTAACTTCCTATGTACCTTTCGTGTTGTTCCCCTTCTTGTTTCGGGTGCGTAGGTCGACATAGAGATTTTTGATGGAATTCCAAGATTTCAAATTAAACAAGTGCTACTTTGAGGCCTATGACAAGTGATTCTTAGAAAAAACTCTCTAATAGTCCACTTCTTCAAATTTAGGTTCTCTAGGGTGAGGCATTTGATTCTACAAATCGCGAAAAGTCTAGCTCATTCTATAGCCGATTAGAAAAGTTCTCTTTGTTTTGAGTTCACGCTGAAATCAAATCACAAAGATAGTCCCTAATGTCACATCCGTAAACATATATTAACGGTTGGGGACCCAATATAATTGATCCTACCATCATCTAACCTATCCACCCTAACTTCCTATGTACCTTTAGTTGTCGTTCCCTTCTTGTTTCTGTACGAGGTCCACATAGAGATTTTTTATGGAATTCCAAGATTTCACTCTAAAACAAGTGCTACTTTGAGGCCTATGACAAGTGATTCATAGAAAAACTCTCTAATGGTCCACTTCTTCAAATTTAGGTTCTCTAGGGTGAGGTATTTGATTCCACAAATCGCCAAAAGTCTAGCTCATTCTATAGCCGGATTGGAATGTTCACTTTGTTTGAGTTCACGCTGAAATCAACAAAGCAGCCCCTAATGTCAAATCCAATAAACATATATTAACGGGTTGGG